>JAVSBS010010334.1:0-54092 GCA_033124195.1 Coracias cyanogaster
GGCACAGGTTGCCCAGGGAAGCTGTGGATGCTCCATCCCTGGAGGTGTTCAAGGCCAGGTTGGGTGGGGCCTTGAGCAACTTGGTCTAGGGGGAGGTGTCCCTGCCATGGCAGGGGGTGAGGGTGGGGGGCGGTTTGGAACTAGATGATCTTTGAGGTCCCTTCCAACCCAAACCGTTCTATGATGATTCCATGGCAGCTGTGCTGCCTGGTCTCCTGCCCATCCCTCAGCCCTACTCTGCCCGCAGGCAGGACACGTGTTTGACCATGGCAGGACCAGCTCGTTCAACATCTTCACGTCATGGACATCAAGGTGGGGTCTGGCCTCTGCAGCACCTCCCAAAACTACATGGACAAACCACCCGTAGAAATAACATCCACGACACTCCAAGCTGTTTCAGGTTTTATTTTAGAATTTATAAAATTCCAGTGTCATCCATACTCATGAGCCTTTTTACATGTTTGCATATAGTCTCCAAATTCCAAAGTTAAGGCCAAGGGATCATTGCTATGGAAACGTACAATATGGAAGACATCAAAGAGAGGAAATGGACACATGCCATAGTCTGCTGTGGAAGGAGGGTGGTGGGGGGGACAGTACTAGGTACAATCACTTCATGACCTTCTTTAGAGTGGAGGGTCGGGCTACGAGGCACAAGTCCAGATGGTGGTGCCCCAAATGTAACTCAAGCCTAGATGAGGGCACGGGGCGGGGGCATCAAGAGGAAGAAGAGGGGGCCAATAGGCTTGGTGACGAAGGACAGACCTAAGCTACAGGGGGAATAACCATTTGGGGACAGACGCAGATGGGAGGGTAGCACTCTAGTTCTATCTGACCCACCCTGTTCCCCGTGCTGGAGGCAAGGGCACCCTGCCCTGGGGGGCAGCCAGGTGCCCCCCAACGGGCTGTGGTCAGCTTGAGTCGTTTCTCAACATTCAGGAGAGCACTGTGAGGTTTTGGTTCAACTTCTGCATAGCAGCCTCTTCCAAGAAGAGCTGGCGCAGGAAGGAGAAGCAGCGGCATTGCAGGCCTGCCGGACAGAGGGAAAGACAACGACGCCTGCCGGAATTTTGGGCCTTTGCTCTGTAAGCAGCACCAGAGAAGAGAGGCTGGGGACTCCTGCTTGTCCAAGAGCGGAAGCAGCTGGGATAGAGGAATGGCTCAGACTACAACCTCGGTAGGACTGAGGCAGAGGAAGGAGAGAACACAGAAAGCCCACGCTCCCTGCCTCTCTCCACAAAGATGTGGGGTTTCCTCTATGGGCTGGAGGAGCTTGGACACCACCCGCTACGAGCAAGCCATGGCAGGGCCTGGAGTACTGAGCATGGATCACCCTCTACCGCCCATACGATGGAGGCCTCGGGGAGGGCTCAACGCACGCCGCCAGCAGCCCCCCAGAACAGAAGCCTGCCTCGCAACCGCTGCGGCTGAGGCCCGCGGCAAGGCTGTGCCTGCGGCCCTTGCTCAGCAAGCGGTCCCACGCTTCGGATTCACAGCCTGCCTCGTCGTCACTGTGCTCTTTCCCTCCAGAGGAGCTCCCCCAGCCCCTCGGGAGACAAAAGGCTCCTTCTGCTTCTCCTCCATGCTTCTGCTCTGGATGCAAGGGCAAGAGCTGGACCACTTACACTTCCCCGCTTACGCTGAGAGGCCACCATCGTACTGACTTTTGAGGTAGAAAGAAGACAATAGTAACAGGTGTCCCTACTGCTCGTGCCCGGATGCTGCAGTGCTAGCAGAGAACTACAGCTTCTCAAGGCTGTGCTTCCCCCCAGCTTCTCCTGGGCCGTGCCACCACAGCAACCTCGGCCTGAACCGCGTCTGTCCCATCCAGTAACGCTGCCGCGTGCCGGCTCGCCTGCCTGCTCACCCCGGTGGCTGTGGGGAAGGGGGAACGAGGAGCAGGGTCTGTCATCACGCGCTGGAAGACTCGCCAAGCGTGCTGGGGCTGCGCTTGGTGCGGTGCCCAGGCGCGCTCCGAACACACTGCACTCAGAGGGGTTTCCCTCTGACCAGGGCGGCTGTAGGTCCTTCTGGTCCCTTCCGTCTCTGCTGCCTCTACAGCCTATTGAAGGTTTTGTTCCATTAAAAAAAGCAAAGTTTCTGACCTTTTAGATTATTTTAAGCTCTCCCCACAGTCAGCTATCAGCATTAAATGAATTTTTGGCAGTTAAAAGGAAAAAAAAGTTGATTGCACTCTACAAAGGTAAGGTAAGGCCTGGGATAAACACAAAGGAAAGAGGGCAAACGTTTTGGCTTTAGAAAGTCAAGGAAATTTATTTCCTGAGGTCATGAGACAGGAAGTAGATTCCTAGCCACAGTAAAGGAGGTCTCCTAATGAAGGCGAGAATGCCTAGTAAGACATGCTCAAGAGCGCAGACTGCTCTGCTAGCGCTTGGGAAGCTGCAAATCTTAGCCACTTTGAGTCAATTATGAAGTTTCTAACAAAAACACACACATTTAGTGTTTGAATCGGAGTGGAAGTCTTGTTCCAAAGGAGGAAAGAATATTCGTCAAGAGATGAGGGTGGGTCCTAGCCATGGTGATAGCTGAGGGGAGCAGGATGGGGTCTAGCACTCCAGACACCATTAGGAGACCTCTTGGGGCAACTGACTTGTGCTCCAGCCGCTGGGTCAGATTTCAGACAGGAAGTATTTGTGGCAGGTTAGTGTCAGGACAGCGGGCTGGAGGAGTTTCTGCTTCCAGGTCATTATCGTTTGGGTCCCCAGGGAAGAGTCTTGGGGGCCACTTGAGCCCCAAAGCTGGGGAAGTCTTCAGAACTGCTCATATCAGGGGCCTAGAGCAAACAAAAAGGGAACAAGTTAAGCTCCCGCCTTGCTGCGAACATGCACGGTGCAGCCCTGAGCTAAGCAGCATTTCTGGCGTCCCACGAGCAGAGACAATGGGTGAGGGCCAAAAAGGATCATTATGTCCTTAGGACTGCCCAGGGTGGACGGTCAAGCCACGTAGAGATGCTATTTAGGAGGCTGCAGATAGGAGCAAACAGCAGGTGGATCAAGGGCTCCGAGGGCCCAACCTCAGGAACTTGGTCGCTGGCACGGGACCAGGCCGGTCCTGCAGCAGCGGTGGGGCAGCTGAGGACAGAGCTGCCACATGTCCCAGCCAGAACACAGCTGCAAACACTGAGCCAGCTCTGTGCAGAGGAGTCACAACTCCCAGGGCCTTGTCCCTATCCCTAAAAAAGCACGACCTGGCAGAACACCTCATGGCAATGGTCCCCCACTACCCCACCGTGCGGGACTCAGTGTGGCTGAGACGCTTGGGAGAAAGAGACAACAGCGCTGCGGAAACGGGAGAGGCAGAGCCCAGGCCTGCTCTCGGCTTGCATGGGCCACAAAGAGCAGGAGGACCCGTCACCACTTCCTCTGTCCCCAGCAGAGTGCTCCTTCAGAGGGTGTCACACGCCCCGTGCCCCCAGGCTTGCAGCAGAAGCAGCACTCACCTTTTCGTTGTTGACAGTGGCCCAGGGGGCATCTCTCACCACAAAGCCCTTGGATGGTGCCTTGGACTCCTCATGTGAAGAGGGCTTCATATATACCTGCATGGCCTCGTTGTCCACTACATCTGCAAGCTGCAGTGACACGGCCCAGTTAGAGAGGCGATCTTAATAGATCTTCAAAACTGCTCTAACATGCCTCCCCCCACCATCTCACCGCGCTGCCACCCGTCCCACGTCACCAGCCTGTTCTACAACCATGGAACACGTTTCTGCGCTAGTCTGAGGGCCACCAACTCCTAACTGATGCAAGCTGCAGCAATGCAAGCATGTGCACGTCCTGGTGGTGTCCCAGCATTCCCATTCGCTGTCCTCTCCCCAAGAGTGGGGCCGGTCCTGCGCTGCTTTGCAGAGCACAGCCCGGGGCTCTCTGCGACTTGGTCTGAGGGACAGCTGCAGATGAAGGCTGACTGCCATCCGCACAGGGCTCGCCTTCTCCGATGTGGTGATAGAAAGTCTGAACACTTACATATTCCTCCTCCAAGTTCAGGATGTGATCGATAGCTTCTTCCACGTTCTCAGGGAGTCCTGTCACAGTCACGCAGTTGGGGTCAGGAGCTCCACTCTGGGGAAAGCGAATATCCACCTGCAACACAAGGCACGGGACAGGACTTACATCTGCACATCTGCAAAGCCACGGACTCCCCAGTGACCTTTGTCATTAGATTCACAGAAGAAAAGAGTCCTGATGACTGCTGCAAGTCTGTTTAAGATCTCCACGGTTCAAATGCTGGTGGGCGCGCTGGAATATACCTGCCCCTGGAGCCTGGCAGAAAAATAGTCTCCAGTAACGACCCATCCTCCAGCAGTCCCCGTTGTTCTCACTGCCCAGGGGCCCACCGCTTTCTGCGCAGCACCTGCAGCAGAGGCAGAAGAGGGCTGCATTGCCAGAAAGCGTCCTCACACGGCTGCAAGCATTCTCACCATCAAGCCATTACCACGAAGCACAATAAGCCTTCTGCCTCCTCCACAGACAGAGTAATGCTTGGCTGACAATCACTTTATGGAGCTGGCTCCGCGTACCCTGCACACAGCCGCCGCGCTCTCCCACAGCCTGTCTCCCAGATGGGTGCGGGGAAGCCACACAAGACAGGACCAAACCCAAAGGCTGCTCATTTGGGCACCCGACAGCTTGTTTCAGCAACTGAGCCCAGCTAAGACGCAAGTCTCCAAAGCCTCATCACCCCACATTCGCATTCGGGAGGACCCCTGTAGTAAAGTCCCTGCCGCATCTGTCAGGGGCAAAGGTCCCTGCCCTGCCTGGAGTCAAAGTTTGCCAAACTTTGCCAAATGCGGACTCCTGACAGTGTGTCAAGATTCCCAAAGTCAAAGGCATCAACAGTGGCCTAGAGAGACAAATAAATCCAGAGGATTTCCTTGAGGTTGAGGGGGTTTGGGCACACTCTCCTCCCACAGCCCCCCGGCAACAGGTCTGGCTGTCTACTTCCAGCACCTGAGCAGCTGACACAACCACCTCCTCCCTGTGAAGACCATCTGGGACCCTGTCTGCAAGAAACCCACTAAAAGGGCTGCACAGAGGAGAGAGCCGAGTGCTCTTTGCAGGGCTAACCCAGAGAACCAAGGAAGCATTGCCAGGCTCCTCTTCTGACTCTGTTCCAGAAAGCAGGAAGAGCTCAGCCTCCTCCCTGCCTGGCTTCCAGAAGAAAGGCGGCTCACAGCTGAGGTCATGTGAGGGTGCTTCAGCTGGTGTCTGACAGCCCAGCTGGCCGGGGCACACCAAGGTGCCCTGGCCCAGGGATTCTGCTCACATGCGTGTGGTGACAGTGCTGGAACTAAGGACAGTGTTGGCTTTTCTTTTGTACTTGTTCCAGCTGAAGGTGCTCAGACACAAGACACAAAGACCACAAGATACGAGCCTCGCACTCCTGAATTCAGCCCTTAGCACCAAGCTGCTACTAAGCTCTTAACAGAGGAGCAAGCGGCACAACTGGCCACCCAGGCCCAGCCTAACCTGTGCTGCATCACCCCAGTGCTCACCTTGAACTCATCCATGATTTTGCGGATGGCTTTACCACGTGCACCGATGATGCGAGCATGAACACGATGGTCCAGAGTCACATCCTCAGAAACCATCTGCTCCAGCTCGCCAACGATCTTCATGATGGCATCTCGGGCAGCCTCAGCATTCTTCTCATAGCCAGTGATGGTGATCTGGTCTTGGGCCTGGGGCACAGGGAATGGGTGAGACCAGGCTGAGAAGCAGCTAGGCAAGCCTTCTCCCTGCTAATGCCTTTTACCTTCCACCTTATGCAAAGGCAGTGCAGGGAGAGAAGATGTTGTGCTTGCTATGCTCAGAGACAACCAGCAGCCCTCCCTGTACCCCCTCTGACCTCTCACCTGGCTTTCATCATCCTTGTCGGGGAACTGGATGTTGACCTCATGCTCTGTGCGTATCTGGGTGATCACTGCTCCCTTCCGCCCAATAATTTTAGGGTGATACTTGGGATCCACAGTGACTGTCAGCTTGAAGCTTCGCAAGGCCTGGAACAGAAGCAGCAGAGTGATATACAACAGCAGGGAACACACCGTGGCTTGTCCGCTGATGTCCATCTAAGTCCCAGTGTTTCATTCTGGCTTCTGAGATGCACGGAACAGACTCTGCAGGGTCACGCTTGGGTGTACGTGGCTATATAAGAGCATCCCAGACATCCATCGGCTGGGGCCTTGAGCTTTCACCAAGCTCAGCAGGAAACTACAAGTAGCAAACACCTACCCAACTCATGCCTCACCTATTTACTCAGAGCTGTGATTCAATGGATTCAAGGACTCAATGAGAACAGGTACAGAGAGACTCCTAGCACAGTGAGGTTCCCACCCTGCAGTGTCTCCAAGGTACACGAAGGTGTGATAGAGCTCTGGACAGTCCAAAGCTACCTAAAGCAGAATCCCACAACTCTCCTGGCAGTTCAGGTTAAATGAGTTACATTTGGGTAACCCACTTATCAGCACTCCACGCCCGCGGAGCTATTAAAAGGTGCTATTAAAGAGTGCTAATAAAAGGTGAGGGGTTCCAGGAATCTGCACAGCTTCCGAAAGGAACACCCAGAGGCTGAAGCCTTGTTTGGTTGGAAGGAAGAGAACAGGCACAGGCCTTACCCGATCCTCTTGTTCAGCTTGCAGCTCCTTCACTCTCTCCAGCAGCCCAGCCTTGGCACGGTCCAGGTTGGTGGCCAGCCCAGTGATGGTGATGATATCTGACTGCAACTCAGGAGCAGGGACTTGGATGTTCACCTGAATAACAAGTAGCAATTATCATTTTGTATCACTGCAGGTTGGCGTCTCGCAGATCTCCCGTGTCACCAAGACCAGCTCCCACTCAGGCAGCCTAAACCACAGAATCACGGAATGGTTGAGGTGCGAAGGGACCTCTGGTGGTCATGTCGTCCAAGCCCCCTGCTCAAGCAGGGCCACCTAGAGCTGGCTGCCTGGGACTGTGTCTAAATGTTTTTTTTTAACAGAACTCTGTTTCTTCAGGCGTTATCAGATCAGTCTGCTGCAGGGCTTCAGCCTCCAGCAGTCCCCGTGCCAGCCTGGGGAGGCTTGGAAACAAATACACCTTCACAGCGCTGTCTGCAGCCAACCTGCATCAGCCTCAAGAGTCCCTGTGGACTTCTGGGGAATTCTTCTGAAGGAGCAGGCACAGCAGAGTTGTTTTCCATGGTCTAGGAGTAAAACAACTCTCACACTGGTGAGGAGCCCTTGGTAGGCACCAAACGAGTCATGGCATCAACATCAATCAATAAAGCTTCAGCACGAAACCTACCAAGCCCTGGAGCCAGGGACTAAATCCCATAGGTGTCATCTTCTTATTACACGGTCTGTACTCCATGGGCAAGCCATGACAGTTCTGAGGATGTTGCAACTGATTGCCACCACCACAACCAGGGACAATTGCAGATTCTCCAGGACACTGAAGATGGGAGGAAGGGCAACAACTTACTTCAAACTCATCCATCATTTTGCGGATTCCACTTCCTTTCTGGCCAATGATGTAACGGTGAAGATCAAAGGGAACTTCCACCTCGATGGTGACAGGAACCAGAGCCTGCAGGGGAGGGAGTACAGTTTACCAGTTGAAAGACTTCTCCTGTCTTTCAGCTTGCCATATACTCGCCCAAAAGAATGTGTTGCTGAACTGAGGTACATTTCCTTGTAATCAGGATACAAACTCTACAGGAAGAGAGAACAGCTGCGACCACCAAGATGACCCGTTGGGTGTTAAAGCATTTTTCCCAAGTAAGCAATCTCGTCACCTCTGGTGACAGGCTGTTCTCATATCCTCGGCTTCCGTCTAGCAGAGACTTGGAAAACATCACTAAAGGAGCACAGCAAGGTCTGCTAAAGCTAGAATTACTCAGCCTCAGCCAGCCTCCTTCTCTTTCCAGCTGTACTCCATAAAACAAGCACATCCTGCTTTTATGGCAAGGAACCCAGAGCTGCCTACATGCTCCAACAATTACAAGGTCAGGCACCAGGCTAAATCACAGAGCAGAGGACTTCCCTTGAATGGCACAGACCACCTCTACAGTTGGTATCAGTGACCACCCGGGTCACCACCTGGTCGGAGTGACTTTTATTACCACCACCAAAGCCTGCAGTGATCTTCTGCAGTAGGGCATCACTACGTTACAAGGCTAAGGCACTTAGAAAGCTGCATACCTGCAAAGCCTCCTTAGCTGCCTCACACTTCTCCCTGCGGCCAGAGATGACGATGACATCGCATTTCTTTGGAGAACTGGGATCTGCATCCTTCCCATCCTTGCCTTCCCCACCTTCCTCGCCGTTCTCCTGCACAGCTGGTTCTGCTACAGGGGCTGGAAACATAGAAGGTCTTGTGTTAAATGCACAGAGCCCCAGCTCCTCGCTCCCCCAACAGAGAAGTTCCCTGGCAGAGCGCTGGATGTTAAAGCAGTATGGCTGGTGCTAGGCCAGAGTATCCAAGAGGATACAGCCCCAGCTCTGCTGAGTCCAGTACACCCAGCAACAAGAGCAGGAGAGCTCAGAGAGACCTTGGGAAGCCTGTGGAGTCCTTTTTGCAGGGCTAGGTCCTCGTACTGCCTGCTGTCTGCAGTGAGAACGCGCTCAGAACAGCCAGGTCTGGGGCTTACCTCCTACAACCGTCCCCTCTTCCCAAGAGGGCAAGGTTGATGCTAAGCTCAGATTCAAGGACGCTGCAGGAAACACCTGGGGTCAGTTCTCCATAGATTTTAAGTAGAACATCTCCACTCGTATGGAATGTAGGCTACTATACTCATTTTATAACCCCAACTACCATACAAACATGCATCCATGGGTATACCTGGGTTCTCCTCCCTGTCAGGGAATTTGATCTGGACACCATAGTCCCGGGTGATCTGCTGGATCCGGGATCCTTTGGGGCCCATAATGGAGCGGTGGAACTTTTGTGGGATGGTGCATTCGATTGTCACTTGAGCTTCCTGTGAGAAAGCAGAATTGCTCTATTGTGACGCAGCCTCTTTCATACCAGAAAACACGATGCTTATGCATGGTGAAATCCATCATGGACATAGAGAGGAGTTAGAAGAGGTAACAGGTGCTGACAGGGCAAGAACTGAACGTTTCCTAGAACATTTCCTCTCTCAGAGAAGTTAGGGGGAGATTTCTTAATGAAGGCTGCCTCCAACCCACGATGTTGAGGCCTACAAGAAAGCTGGGGAGGGAGTCTTCACGAGGGCTTTTAGTGACAGGATGAGGGATAATGGCTTTAAACTGGAAGAAGGTGGAATTAAGTTAGATGTAAGGAAAAAGTTCTTCACTCTGAGGGTGGTGAGTCACTGGAAGAGGTTGCCCAGGGAGGCTGTAGATGCCCCAACACTGGGTGTGTTCAAGACTAGGTTGGACAGAGCTTTGAGCAACCTGCTCTAGCAGAAGGTGTCCCTGCCGTCGGAACTAGATAATCTTTCTTCCATCCCAAACCACTCTATGATTCTATGTTAAAGGCTTCTGAGACCAAAGCTCAAGCTCTCTATTACCCTGAAGGGGAGGAAGCATTAGAAGAAAGTGAAAAAATAAAGAAGGAAGGAAGGGAAGAGCAGAGGTTTGACAGCTGACTGCTTCCAAAAGCTAGTATTGACAGCACAGGAAACCCCAGAGAGCAACCACTGCCCAAGGCCAAGCATGGAGAGGCACAAGAAGCCTTCAATCTTTTAATGCCCAGAAGTACACCAAGGAAGGGTCTTCCATTTCCGCTCCTAAAAATGACAAAGATGTCAGAGGAGGCAATTCCTTCATATAGCATTGTCACTTTGGAGCCAGCTGCCATTCCCCAGGCCAGGATCTGAAGTCTGCAGACCCTATATGTTGACAGCAAAGCTTCAAATCCCAAAACTACTGGGAGACCTGTTCACATAAAGCTTGGCTGTACAGCACGTTCAATGAGGGCACTGCTGAAGCAACAAAGTGTAGAAGAAACAGTTTTTCTGCAACATACCAGGTCCTCAATGATCTCCTGGATGCGTTTCTTGGCTGCTTCCACACAGTCCTTGGCTCCCTTGAGGGTGACTTTGTCGCTCTGGGTGCCAGAGCGTGGGAAGCTGACCATCACACCACCATACTCATCTGCAATCTCACGCAGAACTTGCCCTCTTCGGATGACAAAGTGGCGGTGATGCTTGGGGTCAACCACCATGGAGTCTTCAACCACGTTATCCTGCCAACAGATGACAGCCAGTTTATCCTCCCGGTCCTGGTGATAAGCACGAGTCTGTTGCCCTCAACAGCAATCAGTTTACAACCTCACCCCAACAATTAACAGCAAGGAGGATCTTCCTGAGCTCCCATGAAGAGCAGCAGATGGTTTCAGCACAAGCAGGTCCTCCACACTGACTTGTTATAATCTTGCTACAGTGATAGGCAAGAAAGTAGAAAAAGTAGTACATACGAGGTTCTTGATGAGGGCCTCCAACTCCTTCTGTGCCTCTTTGACGGCCTCCTCAGTTCCCATGATAGTAATCAGCTCCTGATCTTTGTCCTCAGAGGTTGGGAAGATGATGCGGGCCCCAGTGCTGTCACGCACCTTACGGATGTTGCCACCACCCTTACCAATAAGGAATTTGTGGTACTCTGGCTTTGCACGGAGGTCCACAGTGTAACTCTTTGTTTGCTGAAGGGAGCCAAGATACCCATGGAACATACAGAAAATACACATCAGCATCGACAGCAAGCATGGAGGTGTTACCTGCACCCGCGTACAGTGTTGCGAGAGCAAGGTAGAGGCAGCGTGTATACCTTTGTAACTTTGACAGCAATGTCTGGAATTAAAAACACTACCTGAAAGATGTTCTCAGGGCTGAAAAGCTAACTCTACAGTCAGCATGACTGCTGAGAATACGAGCAGAAAAGACTTCCTTAGGAGAGAAAGGCCTGACACTCACAAAAGGCAGCACAACAATCTGCCAACGGCTGCGGGAAGCCAGGCAGTAGTGGCAGCCAACCGATCAGGAGAACGTTTACAGGCTGATTTTAGAGAGGGGTTTTTCTTGCTATTACAATGACTAGTCAATCAGTCACAACTCAGAGCAAGGTCTTGTAAGCCAAAGCTCTCAAACCTGGACGTATGGAGTGAAATGGAAAAACTGGAGCTGGGATTCAGAGATTAAGAAAAAAGTAAAGGAGATAGGCAGACTAAGCTGTTTCAGAGAAGTGTGGATACCCGACAGCATTCAAACCGCAGGACTATGGAGCCTTAACCCTTTGAATATGTCCCCAGCCTGGGCAGAGAAGCATTAGAACCAGTTCTTCTACCCAGGTGGAAAGAATTCATTGTCATAAGGATGGAAACATAGTTTCATTTTAATCATCCAAAATGTACTCAAATCCCACAAAAAGAGGATTAGGCTGGCTGACGCCGGAGTCTCTCCAGCAGGCAGAGGGAAATCACTCTAACCCCCAAGAAGAAACAGCTGGCCACAACAATCTGCTCCTTCCCCTATGAAACAAGGCTCACCTTCTCCTCTGCCAGGTGCAGCAGTTGTTTCTTGGCTTTCTCCACGTCCTGGGCTGGGCCCCTAATGGTCACGGTGTCACTCCCAGAGCCCTCGGTGGGGAAGTGGATGTGGACTCCACCACACTCCTCCATGATAGAGCGGATGAAGCGGCCTTTGGTGCCAATGAGAGAATTGTGCAGTTTGGAAGGAATAGAAACCTCCACCTCGGTGATGTTGGCCTAAGAGAAGACAGTACCAGGCTGTCGAGCTGCAGAAATGTGTTTGCATGCACTCTGCTTACCCTCTAACTCTCATATTGTTAGGAGCTTTCCTTACAGAGCTGCGTGTAAGGAATGCCTGACCAGAGGGGTTTGAGGCAGGCTACTCCTGACACATGAGCGGCCACAAGCTCAGGTTTAAGAGTCAAGAGCAGACTGACACTCACAGGTATCTTTTCCCTGTCCCCTCACCCCGACTACGAGCACTTCTTCTGCGTTTATGCCTTCTAGCAACATTTTCAAGTCCCTCATGTGCAACAGGCCAATCGTTTCACTTACCAGCTCCTTCTGGATGGCAAGAATTCTGTGGCGAGCAGCCTCACAGTTTGCTCTCTTTCCTGTGATAACAATTGTCTCCGAATTGCTGTTCTCTGCTGGGAGATCAATTTTGGTGTTGCTTTCTTCACGGATCTGTCACGAAGAAAAAAAAAAACAAAACTGTCTCAGAGGTGTCCCGTGTCAGAAAAAAGCTCTTGGAGGTTATACCCATGAGCAGGAGAGAGCAGCGAGTGGGATTCAGCTGCAGGCAGCGACCATAAAGAAAATGAGATAGGAAAGATATCTCACCTTCTTGATATTAGCACCTCCTTTCCCTATGATGTTCTTGTGGAATTGTTTGAAGATGGGGACAGAAATAGAAAAGCTGTTTTCAACCTAAGGGAGAAAGGAAAGGAGAACTGAAGATTACACTGTCATGGCAAGCAAGGCTCTGACCCACGAATTGCTCAACAAGCTTTTGACGATAGGCTTAGACCAAAAGAAGTTCTCTATACAAGAGACTTGCAAGAATAAGCAAAGGCAAGTACCTTCCCCTGTAGCCCTTAAATAACAGGTATTAACCCAAGCCCCCATCCAGCCAGAAGAGCGTCCACAGCTCTCTCATCTGGAGGTGTTTCAGCCCTAGCCAAGCCAGTAAAGCTCTGCTTTATTTGAGGGTTATCCAGGCATGCAGGAGAGAACAGCAGACAGAAGTCCACCTTACCAGGTCTGCCACCATCTTTTGCATGTACTTGGTGCACTTCTCCACCTCATTTTTGGGACCTCTAAGTTGGACGATGTCACTCTTGTGTGCAGGGTCTGGGAAGTTGATGATAACCTGCAGGAGGTGGTCATTTATAATCAGCTCAAGAAAATGCAAGAATTGCTGCGTCAGACATGCAAAGGTTGGCAAAATCCTACACATCCCCTTTCCCGTTTGGAAAAGGGTAAACACGTTAGCAGCCTCTGGCCAAAAGAAGTCTCATCTTATACATATTCGACACAGAGCCACTGAATCTATGACTTCAGCAACTATGTGTCTACTACTCAAGTAGGAAATACTTCCTTTGGAGTCCTCATCTCCTAGAAAGCCTTACCTCTGGGAATTTCTCCCGGATTTCCCGGATCCGCTCGCCCTTCTGCCCAATGATAGTCCGGTGGAATTTCTGCTCAATGATTAGGTCCTTGGTGCGTTCATTTTCCTGAGGAGAACAGAGTTCACACTGAGTGGCAGGAGAGTCACATACCTTTATTTACCAGTTTGCTGCCTGACAGTTTACTTGCCAGCATTGTCCCACTTTTCTCCTCTAGACAATATTCACTCTAGGCTGACAGAGAAGGAGTATCCAAGGGAACAGAGGAACATACCCCTGAAGAGGAACTGACACTTGTCATGAGATCCAAGTGCTCAGTAGGCAAGGGGAACACACTTGCACCAGAAGGTTATGGGGGAACACAACAGCCTAAAACTTGCAGCCTCCCAAGCATCACGTTCTCCTCACCATACGGGAAGCGAGTTCCAGCAGCTCTTTCTTGGCCTGTTGGACCCCCTGAGGGTCTCCTTCAATTCTGATCAGGTTGCTCTTCTCATTGTCCGGTGGAATGCGCACAGACACCTTGTAGAGGTCCTTAATCCTGTTAACTTCAAGGCAAGGACTGTGGTGACTTGGAAGCAGGGCACCTTGATTATCACTGCTTAAATGCTGTTCAAGAAGTAAACCAGCCTCTGAGAAGGGGCCAGTGGAGTGGGGCTGAAACAGGGGAAAGTGCCTCTTCACCCTGCAGTTCAGCGAGAGCAAGTCTGGGCCACACAAGAACCCGTACAAGTAAATACTGTGGCATCTACAGAGCCAACTCTTTGCTTGCCAGAGTGAGGCATCTGTTTTTTCCCCAAACACCACCACATTTAGATCAGAAGGTGATCATTCATTTCTAATCCCAAATTCTTTTTTGGGAAGAAACTCACCAAGCACCCCCAATAGTCTGCTAAAATATAATTCATACAGAGCAACTTTAAAAAAAAAAAAAGGACAATTCTCCAACCAAAAAAAGCCCCCAACTCTTCCAGGACATTCCAAGACCTCACTGCCCATTTATCTCCGTGTGCCACAGAAAAGCGGAGGAAATGTGATGGAGACAGGATGAGCTACGGAGCCCGTAAGGTGTACTAAACACGGAGAGTCCATGCCTAAGAAGGATTAGAAAGGCACCCCACTTACTGTTAGCTCCATTCTTGCCAATGAGGTGTCGGTGGAATTTGTGGTCGACGTTGATTTCTGCGTAATCCATCCGGTTGATCTATAAAGAATGACACAGGGCTAGGTAGGGTAGGCCAGCACCTCTCCCATCTCGTGCCCTAAGCAACTGTCTACTGCCAGTATTGGCACTGACTCTCCAGCTGGAGTTTGAGCTGAGAGCACCGTGCTGGGGAAACATTTAAAGGAACTTACATGCCTCTCCAGCTATGACTGAAAGAGCTTGTCCTTCTCTGCGTCACAAGATTCAAGACCCGCTGCTGATTTTTTTAAGAATGCACGGGCGAGGTTTGTAACTAAGGGTTTAATCTATCTGCCACACAACTTGTCATCTGCAAATTCTGTGAAGCGCGTCAAGACATCATATGAATGGGATACACACCTCATCATCTCTGCTCTGTTGCCCCTTCTTTCCCCAACTTTCTTCTTACATACTGGAACTAGTAACACCAACTCACCAGATCCTTGACCATGACTTCAATCTGTTCCTGAGCCACATTCACATCTTCTGTAGGTCCTTCCAAAGTGATTTTATCCTCTCCTTCAGTGAATTCGATGTGAACCTTCAGACACAACAATGAATCCAGTAGGAATTTTCCAAGATACAAGCTAGGTCAATGCTGTTAGTCAGGCCTATACCATCAGTCCCTGCCACTAAGAGATGGTTTTCTTCCCACAAAGCACACACATCATTCCCATGGTTTCAGAAGGAGGTAACTTAGAATTCTGGACACATCACAGCGTCTAGAGCATAAGGCATTAGTGCTCTCCTGGAGTCTGCAAGGGCTTTGGAGCAGTCGTTCACCTAGACTTTCTGTAGGTATCACCTAACCCACCATGGAGAAGCCTCACTGAAGTCAGCAATTGCAGGTACCCTACCACATCATTTCTCAAAATAGTACCACATAAAGCTTCCTCTTAAGGGCTCGACCCATGACAACAACAAAGGATGAGTAGTGTTTGCAGCAAGACAAGAGAGGCTACCCTTAATATTAAGATCTGTGTAATTTCCTCTCTGGTTTTACCCACGCTAGAAGACATTTCTCACTTCTACAAGGAGTGATCTGGACTAAATCATAGTCTACATCAGAGGGTATTAAGTTAACCAGCTCATCCATACCTTTGGCATCTGCTGAGTTATTTTAGCCAGGTTTTGTCCTTTCTTTCCAATAATGAAACGATGAAGCCAAGAGGGGGCAGAGACCGAGGAGACGGTAAAACTGTTGGCCTAAGTAAGAGACAGAGAAACAGAGAAGCTGTTTGATGGACAGACTGGAAGGTGCCTTCACAAAAATTCGGTTCCAATTCCCATGCCGCACCCTCAGTACTGACTTCTAACAGCCCAACAGGGACCACTCCCTCTACACCTATCGGTGCTCATGGATACGTCTTTATGGGACTTTCAAAGAAGGCCTAGCCTATCTCATCATCCTGGGTTCTGCTAGGACAGGCTTAAATTTCCCTAGAAGCTGGGAGGGGACACAGCTAGGATGGACAACGGAACCAGCCAATGGGATAATCCATACCTGACATCAAGCCTGCTATATAAGGGCAGAGGGCAGGCCGGGCCAGGGCTGTTGGTGCAGTCAGTGCTTTTGTATCACTCCCTTTATGTATTGTTTTATTACCGTTCCTGTTACTCCTGTTGTTTCTCCTCCTCTTCTCTCAACCCATGTGGTTTTGCCTTTTTCTCCTTACTCTTCTTCCCGTCCCACCAGGGGAAGAAAGTGGCAAGTGAGCGGCCACTTGGCGCTCAGCTCCCGGCTGGGTCTAAACCACAACAGTCCTTTTGGCCACCCAACGTGGGGCACAAAGGGTTGAGATAATGACAAAATCTGACCAAAGCATGTTAAAACTGTTTTGTTACATACATTTTTTAGATCTGTTAAATAGTCTGGGTTCACAATGTTGGTCCATTTGTTTGCACGGTGTAAATCCTTATGTAGCCCCTGTGGTGGCATTCATATTCTCTGGGAAATGGATCAGGACTATCATGTTGTTGTAGTAGATGTTGTTGACTTACGACAGGATTGTATCACTGGTCATGAGGTTAAGCTGGTATGTGTATGTGGCATTATCATTTATCAGTAATCTCACCCAATCTATGGGCAAGAGAAGGAAGGAGACTTTCTCAGCTCTTGAGAATTTTGACTGGCCTTGGGATGTCCAGGCCACCATGCCCTTGGTGCTATGTCTTCTGAACGCGTCCCAGGTCTTGTTTAGGGTTACACAGCTTTTATCCAAGAATATCACCCAGAGATCTGCCCCAAGGTTGGATAGTTATGAGTGGCAGGGCGTGTGGGAGAGCACAGGCAAGTGCCTAGGCCAGTGGTCACCTCCACTGGTTTGGAATTTCACCCCTGAATGAGTGCAGAGTCCTAAGTAACTAGTAAAGTATTTAGAAAAAGTATGTTGTCAACTTGGCAATTCCCAAGAGACACAAATTACGGCAATGTGATGCCTACTGAGTCTTTTTCAACATTGTTCAGTGCCCTCAAGAGGAAGAGAAGGTCTCTGGACCTAAAATCAGGCCGTCAGCCACTGCAGCTGAACCAGAGAATCAACCCGTGCCAGTATTAGTCATCCCTAGACAGGAAAAGAAATACACAAAAAAATCAGTTTGCTAGTGAGGGATGAACTAGGGCCATCATGAGAACAGGAGGAAGAGCCAGAGGTGATCACCTGATCCCTGTCCCTGAGGGATTATAGTAAATTGCTCCTCGATGCCATCGAGCTGTAGAGGGGTCAAACCCATCTGTACTTCTGGGGTGACAGGAGGATCCCAACAGCTCACAGTACTGGAAGCTCAAGCGAGTCTAACTCAGAAGAAGCACCATAAACACTCCACTGTGACTGGCCCAGAGGCCCCGTGCATCCTTGGCATAGACTATCTCGGGAGAAGGTATCTCAGGGACCCAAAAGGATACCGTGGGCCTTGTCTGGTCTCTCAAAGGACCCTTGAGTGGTGAGGGTGATGAAGGCTGAAGAGCAGCAGGTGCCAATCACAGCACAACAGTGCACCGGCAACACTACCACACCAGTCGAGATTCCCTGATCCCCACCCAGAAGGTGATTTGTCAACAGAAAAGCCACGGGGTGATCGGCAGGACTTGCTCACCCTTCAACAGCCCCATACGGCCAGTGCAAAAGTCTGATGGGAATTAAGACTAACAGTGGACTACCGTGGCTGGAATGAAGTCACACTGCTGCTGAGCGCTGCTGTGCCAGCCACGCCAGAGCTTGAACGCAAACTGGAGTCGAAGGCAGCCACGCGGTACACCACAATTGATATTGCTAATGCGTCTTTCTCTACTCCGATAGCGCCAGAGTGCAGGCCGCAGTTTGCTTCCACTTGGAGTGCTGTCCAGTGCACCTGGAATCAGTTGTCCCAGGGGTGGAAATAAATCCCCACCATTTCCATGGACTGATCCATACTGGACTGGAGAAAGGTGGAGCTCTGGAACACCTCCAATACATTGATGCTATCATTGCATGGCACAACAGAGCAGAAAAAAATTGAGAAAGACGAGAAAATAAGGTTAAGGGATCTGCACAGGAGATCCAGTTTTTGGGAATAAAATGACAATACGGGTGTCATCAGATCCCAACAGAGGTGATCAACAAGACAGCAGCTATGTCCCCACCAACCAGTAAAAAGGAAACATGGGCTTTCTTGGGAGTTGCGGGGTTCTGGAGGATGCATATCCCAAATTACAGTCTGACCGTGAGCCCTCTCCACCAAGTGACCCAGAAAAAGAGCGGTTTTAAATGGAGCCCTGAGCAACAAAGAGCCTTTGAACAAATTAAACAGGAAATTGTTCATTCAGTAGCCCTCGAGCCTGTCTGGGCAGCACAAGATCCTAAAAACACGCTCTACACCACAGCTGGGAAGAATGGTCCTACCTGGAAGCCCTGGCAGAAAGCACCCAGGGTGACCTGAGGTCAACCTCTAGGATTTTGGAGGTGGGGATACAAAGGATCCGAGGCCAACTATACTGCAACTGGAAAAGAGATACTGGCAGCATATGAAGGAGTTCGAGCTGCCTTGGAAGTGGTCGGCACTGAAGCACTGACTGCCGGTGCTGGGCTGGATGTCCAAAAGGGAGGCTTTCCTCTACGCACCATGCAACGGATGCCACGGGCCACCAAAGAACATCAAAACAATGAGTGGGTGGATCAGGCTGCCAAGATTGGAGTGGCTCAGGTGGATCTGGACCGGCAACATAAGGGTGAATTACTTATAGCTCAGCAGGCCCATGGCACCACAAGCCATCAAGGGAGATGCAACGTACAGATGGGCTCAAGATCAAGGGGTGGACTTGACCATGGACACTATTGCACAGGTTATCCATGGATGTGAAACGTGCTGCAACCAAGCAAGCCAAGCATTTAAAGCCTCTGCGGTATGGAGGATGGTGGCTGAAACAGAAATATGGAGAAGCCTGGCAGATTGATGATACCACACTGCCACAAACCCACCAAGGCAAGTGCCATGTACTTACAATGGTGGAAGCAACCACTGGATGGCTCGAAACAAATCCAGTGCCTCATGCCACCACCTGCAACGGTATCTTGGGCCTCAAAAAGTAAGTCTTATGGCAATACGGCACCCCAGCGAGAACTGGGTCAGACAGTGGGACTTATTTCCAGAACAACCTCATAGAAGCCTGGGCCAAAGAGCACGACATCGAGTGGGTCTATCACATCCCCTACCATGGCACCTGCTGCCGGGAAAACCGAATGGTACAGTGGACTGTTAAAAACTACGCTGAAAGCAATGAGTGGTGGGACCTTCAAACACCAGGACATACATTTAGCAAAAGCCACCTGGTTAGTTAACACAACAGGATCCGCCCATCGAGCTGGCCCTGCCCAGTCAAAACTCCCATGTACTGTAGAAGGGGATAAAGTCCCTGCAGGGCACATGAAGAATATATCAGGGAAGATGGAATAGGTTAATCCTGCTTCAGGCAAAGGCAAACCCATCCATGGGATTGCTTTTGCTCAAGGTGCACCTGGTGGGTGATGCGGGAGAATGGAGAAGTCTGACGTGTACCTCAAGGGGACTTCATTTTGGGTGAGAATAGCCAGCGAATTAAGTCGCATGGTGTTAATTGTTAAATAACTCTGCTAGGCATGACATAGATGATATGGAATAAGGGGTGGATAATGTCCTGCGTTTGGTTAGGTTTCACCAGAAGCTGGAAGAGGGCCACAGCCAGGATAGACAACTGGACCCGCCAGTGGGATATCTGACACCATACTGACATCATGCTTGCTATATAAGGGCAGAGGGTGGGCTGGGTAGGGCACAAAGGTGCATTTTATATCACTCAATATATATATATTCTTCCACTACTATTATTGTAATTACTGTTGTCGTTCTCCTCTTGCGTTCTGTTAAATTCTCTTTATCCCAACCCATGTGTTTCTCCCAATTCACCTTCCCATCTGACCCAGGCTGGTGGCGGGGAAGAGGGGAGCTGGGGGAAGGGGCAGTGCTCAGCTCCCCGCTGGGTCTAATCCAAGACGCTCCTCAGTACCTTAGCATAGACTTCAGTCAATGCTTGCCCAAGCTTTTCAGGCTCGCCTCGCAGTATCACCGTCTCCGAGCTACTGTCAGTGGGTGGGATCTCGACAGAGACTCCAGTTTTCTCCAAGATCTCCTGCAGGGAATTCCCCTTGGGGCCGATGACATATTTGTGCTGGGACTTCTTCACCTCCACTGCAATGGTAGTAGTCTTCTTTTTCTGTAGGGGCAGAGGCACTAGGGCATCAATCACAAGGCGGCAGGGAAGGACAAGAGCAAAAGGAAGAGCTACAAGGTGCAGTGAAACTCTGCACCCAGGCAAGACCAAAGGTGAACACACAGTGGTTCTGCAGTACCTTAGAACCCGCTGGGCCCCTGCCTTGTGCTCAAAAATTTGCAGGTGAAGTACAAAACTAGTATTGTGTTCAGCTCCCTGGGACACTCCATGGAAGAAACCACATACACATGCAGCCCTGCACAACAGAGCTCAAGATCCAGCTCTTCCCAGGCAGTACTGTAATGCAACACCGTGTAGGCTACGAGACTATAAGCTGATTATCTCTGCTGAAATCCAGATTGGTAAAAATACAGACCTAAACATGAGGAAGAACAGCCCAACGACCCACAACAAGGATATTCACAGCCATGTTGGCTGTGGAAAATAAAACGGAGTTGAAATTCATTCTTCAGCAACTTTTACTCATGTAGCAACTTTGATAATGTCAGGTGGTACCGCCATAGACCTCACACTTCCTTCCTTCCTTTGTAGCACCTGCGTGAACAAGAGCCAGGGGAGCTTTTGTGGTCTGCCAATTCCCGTAACACAGAAAAGCGAGAAATCTGCCACCTCCCTGGTAGCAGCACTCCAGGTCTCAGTCTGCTGAGTGAGGAAATAGTAAGATCTATGTACTGCAAGGGCTGCTGAGGCAGAGCTGACATGAGACAGATGCAACAGAGGGATGCACAAAAGTAGAAGGGAAGAGGGTCTATGAGCAAGTGGGGCAAGACAGGAAGCTTTTTATCCATACCTTCTCCTCATAGATCTTCTTAACACGAGCCACGGCCTGGGCTAGCTGCTCCTTTTCTCCTGTGAAGACTATCTCTGTCTTGTTGACACTAGGTGGAGGAATGTTGATGCGTGTCCCCGTATCCTGCATGAGCTCGCTCACCAGCTTGTTGTAAGGGCCAGCAATGAAGGGGTGGTACACCTTCTCCACATCTAGCCGCTCCACAGCACGCTTATCCTGGAAGAGCCCAGAACAGACCTTGGTGGGAAGTGCCCTCCATATTACAGTCTCTGCCAGACAGTGATGTTCCCAGTGCTCTTCCTTAACACTCAGCCCCAAGCGCCCTTTTCAGTTTGCAGGCTTGTAGATCTCCATCCCTTTCAGTCTACAAACACTGCTGTTGCTGCTGATATACAATATTCCCCTCTGTAATCTCCTGCCTTATCTCAGCTGGCACCTAATATGATTCACTTCAAATATGGAACACACTTATCTGACTTCAGAGATGGACAAAATGGAGAACCAGAAGTGGCAGAACCTGGCAGCAGTGCTCGTACAGCCAGTGGCACCGTACGCATCTCCACTCAGACCAACATTAGCCACTGACTGTGGCTGTGGTACTTACAAACATCTAATATACCACGGAGAAGCCCGATGACTGTCCAAGCAATGCCATCAGAGAAAGCACAGTACTGAAGTACCTGCTCAGCAGAGATAAGCAGGATCTCGTGCCGGGCCTTCTCAATCCCTTCTTTAGTGCCGGTGATCTTGATTTGGTTGCTGGGGTCATCCGGGCGGGGGATCTGGATTTTGGTAGCAGTTTTGAGCTCCAGGTCCTGCAGCTTCTCGCCGTTCTTTCCAATGACAAAACGGTGATGCTCCTTGGGGATGGCAACTGTCGCTGAAGCCTGCAACGCAAGAACCAACCATCTGTGAGAACTCTCGCCTGCACTGGCGGATCCAGAGGAACAGAGTCAGGGAAAGCAAGTCGGATGCTGCCTAGCAGTACCACGGAGGAGCAAACACAACACTGTCTCAGCAGATTCTTTCCGAGGACTGGTACTGTACCAGAACAGCTGATCTACAGTGCCTGTACACCAGGAGTCTAAAGCCCACCTTTCCCTCCAAACCCTTCTGTTTGCGTAGGACTCGTACTCTGAATTAGCAAATGCTTTTAGGCACAGACCAGAAGCTGCCCCTCCTCCAGCGTAAGACACTGAAGCAGTACCAGACAGCAACGGAGATGACAGCTCACGGGTGGAGTTTATCTGTTCTCTGACTTCTGCTGCTAAGGCTACAGAGAACAAGACACACAGTCTGACTCCGAGGAAACAGGAAATCAACACCAGCAACCTATTCCAGCAGGGCGACAGCTAAGAGATCCTTACCACTACTAAGTACTAAGGTGTCTTCAATGTAGCACACGCTCCTCCTGGAACTGCTTCTAGAAGGCCCCTCTTGGAAAAGCAGTTCCAAGAACCTCTCTCAATCTACCATTGAAGGGCTGGTTTGTCATAGGGATTCCTGACTTCTTCCCCTCTCAAGAGTTTTTACTGACCTGGCAGCTTATGATTGCTACCATGCTCTCAATGCCTATGAATTTGTAACTAGTAACAGTAATTTAGACAAAATACAAGCTACTATGGGAGGAAAAAAAAAAGATAAATCACCTGATGTGACTCCTAAACTCTGTGTCCCCTGTACTGAAGCCAGCCAAGCCTAGGAGAAGTCGGAAATACAGACACACCTTTCTGAGCTGGGGCCAGGGCAGTAGGAGGTATGTGTGAGGACAGTGGGTCATGGACCTGTGGCAGCAGAGCCCGAACTATTTTTTCAGATGCACATTACGCAGGGTTTGTCCCTTTCTCTTCCCTCTGGCAGGGTATGATACACGGGGCTGAACAGCACTAAGCAGACACAGTATTAACTATTGCATTAATTACCTTTGACACTACACTTTAAAACACACTATGAGACCTGGCTGTGATACGTCCTAATAAGACCTACCATCTTGATTATGGACTTATCTGAAGGTAAGAAATCAAAACCTAGAGGACTGAAAGGAGCAGCACCTGAAACAATGGGGCTGTAGCTTGAGTTACGTGATCCCGAATCCCGACCTAAAGCTTTCAGCCTTTGGCAGGACTTCCTCTTCTCTACTTTTCTTTCTCCCATCCCTTCATATTCTCCTCTGAAGTCCTTCAGAGAAAGCACAGTCCCATTCTCACACCCTCCCAGCTTTGTGCGAGGGGCTTGAAGCCCCTCTGGCACCAGCACCTCAGCACAAAGTCACTGTTTGCAATTCAAGCATTCAGAGATCGCAGACTCCACCCTTCACGCAACACCATTACATGGCCTGTAATTAGCTCTGAACCCTATTTTAAACCTCATTTCCATTCCAAATTACCAATTGTGCACTTTGAAAATACAAGGCTATGCTGAATTAGTCATCTAACAACACCTCTTTGGCTTATAAGCACACACATCCAAGGGTCTCAAAGCATTTGTGAGTATTGGGGATGAGCAAAGATGAAGCGAGAAACAGTTAGATGCCCTCACCTGAGTCTGCAGCCGAGCGACAATCTCCTTCCGAGCCTTCATGACTGCTTCCAGCTTGCCAGAGACCATGATTGAAAGGCCCTGGTCCTTCGCGAGAGACAGCTCCAGGTGAGCTCCTGTCTTCTGCATGATGTCAAGGCAGATCTTGGCCTGCTCACCTTCTCCAAACTGATTCATGTCCTTGTATTTCCTCTCCTCCAGTGGCACATGAAACACCTGCTCAGACAAAAGAAGGGCACAGCAAGCAGTGAGGACGCTTTCAATCGCCAGCGTCTTCCTCTTTTACCGCCATACAGAACTTCAGCAGCACACTAAGCTCCCAGGTTTGTGCAAACCATCAGCCTTTCCAGTGGCGACACTAGCTGTGACCAGAGCACGTGCTAGAGCACTGCAGCAGGCAGTCTGTCCCACACTGGCTGTCTTCCTAAAGCACACGCTATAGGGCGAACACTTTAATGGATTAGTGCTCACTCCTTGAATTCTGCAATCCTCCATTCAGGCCTGGTGCAGTTATTTGTGGAACAGGGATGCAAAGCTTTCTCTGTACAGTTTTCCAACACCTTCTTCTCCTCCAGAGCAGTCCAAGCTCTCAGCTCCGGTCCCCCTCGTGCCCCAGGGTGACGTACAGCAAAGAGGCTGTCAGTCTGACACTAAGGATTTCATACTTGAGGGAAAGCTTCATTTCATCTACTTTTTGGAGGGAGAAAAAGGAGGCAGTAAGACACCCACTCCCACCAACCTGAGTGATGACAGAAGCCTTTATTGGTCGGATTTTGCTCCAGGGCCCAGCAGGTTCCTGGGCAGCTTCCAAACATGGTGCTTTCTCAGGGAGCGGAGGGAAGGCTTCCTTGTAGGTTGGAGGATCATTCTCTTCTTCAGAGTTTAAAGCTGTAACTAGAGTGAAGCAAACAGGGTAAATGAGACGCTCTCTCTGCAGAATTTCCCTTATTTATAGGTAGTGCAATTGTGCTTAAGAACCACTAACAACAGAGGGCAAATGACTTGTGCACTACTATCAATCCTATTACAACTATGCTCGTGGAGCAGCCACATCTGGAGCACAACTGGCCTCAGCACAGCGTAAACTGCAGTAGGTCATAGAATGGTTTGGGTTGGAAGGGACCTTAAAGATCATCTAGTTCCAATCCCCCCCAAAATGGAGGCTCCAGTGAGACGCCACAAACAACAAACCAACCTTGCCGAACTGGCACTACAGACGCAGGAAGTGAACGGGCAAGTGAACGGCAGCAGCAAACGGCACATTACTGCCAACTTTGTCACGAGAGGCTTAAATAGGGGAGAACAGGCTGAGCAGAAAAAAGTGAAAGAAACAGAGCAAGGCTGCAGGTCAGAAGGGGTTAAGATGAACATATGCCCAGGAGGAACAAAGAGAGAAGTGCTGTAGTTAGGGCAGAGTCCAGGGAAAGCCTGTGCCTTATGTTCAACTCAACTGTGCACTGGGTTGTGCCAAGTGGGTCAGCTCACAGCTGGAGGATGGGCGCCGAAACCCATCCATGAGTCAGTTAATACAGTTACCTTGACTTTCACCAGCACTTGGCTGAGCAAATGAAGGAAACGACAGCTCGGCACACTGATTCTGTGAGGTTCTCCTGTAGCCCGGTGCCCCACACCGCAGCTGACTGCATTGTTAGCCAGAGCTCTGTGAAGACAGGAGGCTTGTCTCCTCCCGGCCCTGCACTGTGCAGCGTCACCACCGCGCTGCTGTTGGTAGAAAGTCAGAGTTTGGCGAGCCACCAATCTACGAATGGAGAATGCAATGCTTGCAGGGCACCAGACACGTGGAGTGAGATTGGGTAACAGCAAGGAGCCTTGCCTGTGCAGTCTGTGTTTAGAGACACACCGCAGGAACCCAGCTGTGTTTCCTCACCTTTCACCTGCTGCTGAGCCAGGCCACTGCGGTGTTCAGCGAAGCTCTCCTGGGTCAAAACTGCCACAGAGCTCATTGTCGACTTCCCACCCACACACAATCCGGGTATGCCACTGGAAGAGACAGAAGCGGCAGCGCTATTACCAACGTCATTCTCAAGATGCACAAAAGTCATGACAGGAAGACAAAGTCTGCGTCACTGCGCACGTTTCCAGTCCCTCTTGAAAAGCGCCTACAGTCAGCGGCACAGTCCTCTTGCTGAACCAGGCAGGAGCTCACGAGGGCCATTCCTCACAGCACAGCGCTCACCAAAACCAGACTTTCTCGCTAAGAAGGTAGATGATGTGCAATCTAAAAAGGCCACTCGAAAGGGGGACAGTAGAAGTTGTTAAAGCACACGCTAATTAATCTATCATTATTACAGGTGTGCAGTTTTTAAATGAGTACCCAAAGGTCTGGATAGTCACTCCAAGACCATTGTGTAATCCAGAGAGAAAACAAAAAGGCCCAGGATGCTGCCTCTTCCTGAAAAAGACTTATTTAGGTGCCTGAACTCCCACAGACTTAGGGATACACTCAGACAGCCACTCCGCTAAGCAAGCTTAGCAACAGCAAGATCTTTTGCTCTCCCAAAATAAGAACTTACCAGCTAAATGGTCAGTAGCCAGAGAGTCCGTCCTGTAAGCTGCCCGTTTGTCAGCCTGCCAGCTTTTGCTTTAGAGAAAAAGAAATTGAAAAAATTTATGTGACTACTCCAAGACAACAGGAACACCTAACACCCTCATTAGTGTAACTTTAAAAAGAGCACCGCTGTACTGTTTTAAACTCGCACCCTATCCAAAGTGTTCTCACACTGAGTCACATCTCATCAGACTTTACCTGTCATGTTTTACTAGACCTATAGGCAACACCACTATCTACTTAAACCTCACAGCAGGAAACCTGGAGTAGCTACTCTTTCATCACCCTAGCTACAAGAGCAGCCATCCAGTATCAGGCAAAAATATAGTCAATTAATAACAGATGTGCAAGAGAGACATGAAATTTCAGGGTTGTAAGCAAGAGCATCAACATCTAGTCAGAGGAGCCTAACAACCTGAAAACCTGCCAACAACGCTGCCATCATTCAGAAGTTAGGAATGCAGTTTAGTGGAGCTTGCGTGCATCAACGGAGATGTCCTCACAAACTAAGTCAAACACAGGGCTCTCCACACGTAGCTGCTGGTCCATCCACCTCTTCATTTTTTAAATTGTAATAAGATCGTGCACCAGGCACTGAACGCTATCTCCAGGCCTAAGTTTGCAAATCGGAAGAACAAAACCCATGCTCGTTTACATGGAGAATTTTAAACACATACATAGGGTGGAATCATAAAAAAATGACACTGTTGGTGAGAGCTTTACATCTCCTGCATCTGGATCTGCAGATTCACTGAAAAAGTGTTTAGGAATGTAAGTAAAAATGCAAAATCCAGTACAATACATACTCTGCCAGACTTATAATGGTTCCCCACACTTGGAGTCTTCCCCAGCCGTTGTGTGTGCTCTTGTAGGGCTTGCACTCTCCTAAAATCCAATGCCTCTGAGTGCTCATGGGACAAGAGGTCCCTTTCTCCTACAGAAACCTTGCAGTGCCGCTTGGACCTTCTTCTGAAGAGCATTAAACTGACAGTTGCCATTTCTGACCTCTCAATGTGTCAGAAAAGGTACCCAAAACCACAGCATCGCCGATGCGGTGCCTCTCCTCACACTGAAGCTGTGACACAGTAAGGCAAGGTGACAGCGGCAGAAGGCAAGGAGGGAAGAACAAGGAGAGCAGTAATGCAACTGAGCCACACAGGCCTCACATGCAGCTCAGTGAAGGCCAGAGTGTTTTCCCCTACTTCAACAAGCCTCTTATCAGGAACAAGGCAACACCACCGGCACTATAAAGGCAATTAATCCTGAGAGGATCTGCTACTGCGAGGTGGCAGCTCCCAGGACAGCCAGCCACGCTGTCTGAAGCGCAGCTGCTGCAGCACAGAGGCTCTGCAAGGCATTTGCTGGTGTACAGGAAAGGGTGGCTAGTAATCTCAGAGAAATACCGGAGTTCTCCTCACTGTCCCTTGTTACGCCACGGTGTAACGCTGGGTTCAGCCACGGTGCAGAACTGCGTAGCTCAAGCTGCCACAGAACCAAGGAAGCGCGTTAGCAGCGTGGCACCTCTCCCAGACTGTTTTGGCAAAGCCTGCAAACTCAGGCACCGGTTCCTCCAGCTCGATGGTGTCACCATCTCATGGCAAGCCGCGAATGGGAACGAGGGCAGGAGCAAGAAGCGCCCTAGACATCACAAGCAGCTGCCAAGGTCTGGCTAGAACCTTGTTAACAGCACGGATGTGCTTGTAACTCTCACTTCTCAGGAAAATACCACCTGGCTCATCTTGCTTGCTCTGCTTCTTAGAGGAGGAGGGTAAGGATGAGAAGCCAGTGACTGACACCCAATATAGCGCCTGCCTGAGAGCCGTGACCTCAAGGCACAGCTGCTGGTTTCACTGTGTCCATACCAGCTGCAGAGATGTTCCCTGCAGCCTCCACCTCAGTGAGCAGCTAGACACTCACAGAGAAATCTAAAGGAAGCGTTTATCTGTATGAATTTCTGCTTTGTCACCGATACAGCAAGTTAAGAACAAATGCTCTTCATCTCCAATAACCTCAGACATCTGGAATATCGTAGACCTCTGAGATTAATTACTGGCCAAAACGGGAGGCAGTCATCAGAATGGTATTTCCAATGTAATGTCAAAACCAGCAGCTCAGGCATCACATTTGGCGCCTGTGCCTCCTCAGCTCCCCTCTTTAGGCTTCGAAACTAAGGTTACAGCAACATCACACTAGTGTGCAGCTGACTGAGACAACTGGTTTTTAAACTGCCCAGTTGATACACCATACAGTCAGTATCAACTGGCTTTGAGCGCCAAACGAAGTTTCAGAAGTCCAGAGTGCACTTAAAAATACAGAGAACGAAATTATCCTAAAAATAACCTCCAGCAAGGGCCAGACCTAACCACATGGGAAACAGTTGTATGAAGAGAAACAAAAGCAAAGTCATGAGTTACACTGCCAATACAATCACTGCCTGTGGACAGAAACGTCAGCTACACGTTGTTTAAAATTATGTTTAATAAAAACTTTATCATTCTATTAATTGGCGTAGCTAAAATCAGATGCAGGTAGGATCACACGCAGCAGCGGGGCTGGGCTACTCGCGGCAGCCACTGTTCTCTGTCAGATGTTCATACAGAGCAGGGCGATCTCTTGGGAGAGGAGAGATCATACACAGAAACACTCGCTTTCTGAAAACGAAGTGGCTCTTCCAGATATTGAAGGCCCAAGTCGCTTGGCTTTGCAGGGATCACACAGGTGGAAAGCTGCTGTGTGGCAGCACAGAGTCCCTCCTGTCCCACCGATTCTGAGGCAGCACACCGAGCGCACAGCAGGGCCGGTGCCTCAGACACGGCCACCCTTGGACCTGACCTATCCCCTGTATTTACGCCTCTACTAACGCCACGACCCGCCGCCTTCCCCACCATCCCCTCCTGCTCCCGGACAGCAGGTGCTCTGGGCCTGTTCAGACACTCACCAGAGCCCAGCCACCGACACCGTGCGCCCACCCGCGTCCCCGCGGCCAGCCCGGAGCGGGGCAGGCCCAGACGGTGCTTCCCACTAGGGCCGGGACGGGCCTTCCAGGGCCGCGCACCGGGAGGAGCGGCCAGCCTGGCGAGCAGAGCCCGCCCGGGCCCCTCAGGACAACAGCACGGGCAGCGGGGACGGCGCCGGGCCGCGCCAGAAAGGAAGCGAGGCGAGGGGAAGGGAAGGAGCCGCCGGGCCCCGCGGCCCAGGCCAGGCCAGGCCGGGGCGGGCGGCGCTGCCAGCGCCACCTCAGCACTGGCGGCACCGGAGGCGGGGCGGCGCGGCGGGGCGGGGCCCTTAAAGGGCCCAAGCCGAGGCCCCGCTGTCACTCGAGCCCCCCTCGGCCGGGCTGAGCCGGAGCGGGGCGAGCCCCACGCACCGCCCGTGCGGGAACGGGAGCGCGGCGAGGGAGAGGTGCTCCCGCGGGGTGCCCGCTGACAGCCCCCGAGCGCGGCTCCGCGGCCGCTGGAAAGCTGCCAGCGGCGACAGCGCGGGGCTGGGCCGGTACGGCCTGCCACGACTCCGGCGTTAGCACCTTCCCGACGCCCGCCCGCCGCTGCCGGAGGCCCGGGGAGCGCGTCCTTCCAGTCACGGCCCGAGCGGAGCCGCTCGGTCCCCGCGGGAAGGCTGCTCGCGGCCGGCGCTTCGCGGGACGAGCCGGCGCTGAACGGACACCCGCCGCCAGCCGTTTCGGCCCGTACCAGGCTGCCGGGGACGCCGTGGAGACACCCCGACCGGCGCCGCTACCCGTCTCCTCCCGGCGAGAGCGAGCACGCCGCGCCCCGTGCCGTGCCGGGCCGCCCCCTCCCCAAGCACGGCGGGGCCCGGAGTCCTCATCATCCCGGCCGCGGGACGGTGCCGCAGGCAGGCGCTACCCGACAGCTGCCACCGGCCGGCACGGCCCGCACCGCACCACCGGGGCCGGGCCTCCGCCCTCCTGCCGCCGGCTGTCCCGAGTGCCCCCTTCCCCCGAGCGGCCCCCGCTGGACTTTGCCCGGCCCGGCCGGCGGGAAGTTGCCCCGGAGTTTCTCGGTGGCGCCGACACGGCGCTGCCCGGGGGGGAGGAAGCCAGGCCAGGCCGCGCCGCGCCGGGCCAGGCCAGGCCGCCCCCCCCCCCCGCCCCGCCAAGCCTCCACGTCGGCGCCGTCCCCCGTGACTCACTCCGGCCGGTGCTCGCTCGCCCGCCCTGCTGGAGAACCGGAGCGTCCTGGGAGAGCGGCGCGGCGCCCGCCCCGCCGCCTATATAGGCCGGGCCGCTGCCAATCCCCGGCCCGCACGTCAGCGGGACATGCCCCTTCCCGGCGGGGCCGGGCCGCCACGCGTGCCCCGCGCTGCCGGGGGCGCCTCCGCCGCCTGCCCGCTGGAGCCGCGGCCCCGCTCCCGCCGCCCGGGGCTTCACGGCGAGGGGGGAAAGAGCCCGCGGCCGCCCTGCCTCCAACACCGGATTCCTCTGCAGGGACGTGGTTTGCCCGGGGCCGGTGCCACGCAGGGTGAGCGAGCTGGAACGGCTCCCGAGGGCTCCGATCGCTCTGAAAACGGCGGAGAGAGCGGCAAACACCGGGGGCTGCTGCCCGGCCCCGCAAGTGGGGAGGGATACAGCCCAGAAGGGCAGTTGTTCCTTCCCCTGCACAGCCTGTGGCAAAGCAGCAGCTACCCGGTGCTGAGGCTGCAGACAGAAGGGGCAAGGTAAGAGCAATATTAAAAAAAAAATTAAAAATTTCCACCCCTCCTCCTCCTTCCCCCAAGAGCCTCTTGTGCTTGTTCCAAACCTCTAATCTGGAAATGGGCAAGAGTGAAGGAGAGGAAAGGCAGGGAGGAAGCACAATCCCCTCCTTTCCCAGAGAGTTTATTAAAAGTTTGTGCAATATCGATGTTCTTAATTATTAGCCCTGCACCTCCATGGAACTGGGGGGGTGGGGAAGTCACATCAGTATAAAATATATGGAATTTGAACTGATTTTGCATGATCTCAGCCTCTGCCCATTTTCCTAGACAGGATTAGTTTTCCTGCCTCATTCATAACCTGCATTTAGTGACTGGTTTTCTTTTCACCTTGCTCTCCCCCAGACCCTGCTAAACTAAACCCAAGAGCCTGCTTTTGTGGAGCTCTGATTGCAGGAGTTTGAGATCTCTGGAATAACTGCTTTTGATTACATGCAGTAATTTCTAGATATTTTCATATGCTGTATTTATGGAAATGTGGATGGTATGTAGCCTTCAGTAAAATTATGATTAGTTGTTATTGAACAAGAGTAGATTTGTCTGGTTTTCCTTCTTTTAATCCTGCGGCTGGGAGGACATCGTTAAAGCACTTGAACTTTTTGACCCAAACAATTTATCACTGTAAATAAAAATACACTTGTGGGTGAAGTCGGGAAGCACGTTAAAGGGAGGAAGAGTCATCAAGAGCTGACACCCTGCCCAGGCACCACAATGATCCATCTCCCTCTGCTCCAGCCTCTCCTCAAAAGGTCTGTTGGTCTCTGCAAGGATGCAGGGATACAGCTCCAAGCATGGGGCTGCCACATCATCTGTGCTCCGAGAGCTGGCCTAGGCTCCTCCAACAAAAAACATCGAGGCTGTGGGTGCCAGCAGCACCCCAAAAGACACATGAGCAAGCTGGTGCCTACAGAGGTGGCCCATGCAAAAGCAGAGCTTCAGGGACCTGAGCAAACCACAGCATCCCCAGATGCTTCCGCTTCCAGGCAGCAGCTCAGAGCACAGGAGGTTGTGCTTTGGCACTTGGAACCTACCACTCTGAACCTCGCTCAAGGTACACGATGCTTTTTGGGTGCTTTCACTCCCTGGTGTTTATCTCCACAGTGCAAAGCAAGCGCCCCGACCGTGACAAATGGTCTAACTTCGCTGTGTCCAATTAACTCTGACATGGGTAAGCGCCAGGATTCCCTGTGCCAGAAAAGCAGAGAAGCATCACAAACCCAAGACTAGAGCATCTTACTGAAGCACCACCATCCTTCTCCCTCAATTCCATCTCATTATCTGCTTCAGCAGGTGCCCTCGGTGGGGACACGCCACCTTGTGCCTGTGGGACAAGCATATTCCCCTCTCCTGCTCTACGTAGTGTTGCTGCAGCCGCTGGGGTTGCTAGGACATTATGGATTTCTAGTTTTTATCACAGCCTCCTCTCCAGGACTGTTTAAGAGGGAATCTTCCCCACGTGTTTCTGTAGCTCTTCTTTATTTGCAGCTGCAAGTGGTGGGAGGGAAGCCTGCCAGGCCCAGAAGGTACTGGAAGACCTAGAGCAGCATCTCACTGCGTGCCACCCTCAGATAATGACTTCTGCTGAAGAAAACCTGTCACAGGCTTGTTCTCCTTAGAGAAATATCTTCCACACGGGAAGACGGCAGTGAAGGGGAGAGCTCACCTTTCCCCCCCACATTCAGTAAGTTCAGAAGCGTCCTGTGCGTGGACAAAAGCACATATAGAAGGTGCTAGGAGGTCTACATCAACCTGCTGCTCCTCCTGCCAGCACAACATCAATTATCTGCTTCCCACCCTGGCCCTCCTCTTCAATAAAGCAATGGGAGCAAGAGAAGCCTGCAGGGGCTCTTTGGTGCCTGTCCTGCCTACTTGTCCAGAAGTGCAATGTCACAGAAAATAAATAAATCAATAAATGAGACGCTTGTAATGGAGATGTATATAAAATGACTCCTCTAAGCGCCTGGCATAGGAATTTTTGGCAGCTGAGGGGAAAGGAGACAGAAGGTGGTAACCAACCCCTTGACAAACACTAACCTACCCCTTTCCCTCTAACATCCCATATTTTGGCAGCATGTTGATAGACCCTGGTTTCATGACTGGTGAGAGCAACAGAAAAGGAAGCCCCCCAAGAAGAGCACCAAAGAACAAGAGAAAGGGTGAAGGATTGAGCAATACGTGGTTTCCATGGCTTATCAAATCGGCAGCTCAAATCACCAGTCCGAGGGAGGACACAGAAATGGGACCAGCAAAAATATGAAATGCACAGAGAGATAAAACTAACACTAAACAGGTTTTGGGTTGGCTTTTTTTTTTTTTTTGGAACACATGCTCACCAGTGTGAAAGCAAAAGTGGAGGAGTTAAGAAGCTTACTGTAAACACGCTGCCCTAGGACTCCTGGGGAAGGGAGAGGAAACTTCCAGCTCTTGAAACCACCGAGGCAAAGACCACAAAAAGGTTGGTCTTTGCTGGCACATTCACCCTCAGCTGAGCTAGATTTTGCAAAGGATTTCTTTTAGCCTGTTCTTATTTTCTGTTGTTATAAGAGATCCCTGTTTTTTCCTGCCAGAAACTGCAAGCCTTATTTGGAAAGCAACCCAAGTATGTTCCAAATAGCATGTGTTGTGACTTTTATTTCCTGTTAAATATAACTCCAGATTTCTAAAACTGCGCAAATAATCCTCCTTTTTGTACTTATTCCACACACTGAAGTCAAAGAACGCCACAAAAGAACTAACCCTGAAAGCATCCGTTTCAGCACATCCCTCACCAGTGGCATGAAGCGGGATGGGGGAATAGTTTGGATCACACTAGGAAGAAGTGGAAGAGGATTCGGGAAGCAGAGCACTTGTATGCCAGAGTACTGGGGTTCTCAGCCAAAGCAAGCAAGGTACGCCTCTCAGCCCCAACGCTATCGCTGTGGCTTGCCATAGGATCTTCCAACTGAACGCTTTTATTTCAATTTAGTAGAAGTTTTCCCGTAGGAGTTGAGTCTGATTATATAGATCCTTCTGCTAAGAGAATGAAAAAAGTTTCAGCGTTAAAAATGACCGAACGTGAATCCACATTGCTTAGGTCTCGGTGACTCTAGGACCAGATTTTCTTTATTTGCCACAAGGACAGAAACTTCCAGGGACATGCAAGTCACGTACCTCTCTTCCCCAATCACCCATCAGCAGTAGGAAGAAATGATTCTGTACGCTAAATCCTGCCCCTCGGCTGTGCCTAATGCAACCCCACCACCTTCAGATGCCCACTGTAAAGACCCAAGTAGAGAACTGGTGGTAGAAAGAAAAGTCTTACCTGAGCCTACACACTAATCCCAACTCCAGTCATTAGTCATGTTGTGAAGAAATGAAGGAGGTGGAAGGAAGATGAGCAACTGCATGTGTTTGTCTCACATGGGACCTAGGTGGTAGAAATAAGGGCTCCCCGGGGACTGCAACACCACTTGCCCTTCTGTAAGTAAACCGACATTGTTTATCAAGGACACGTCTCTTGCACAAGCAGAAGAGCTGATCAGACATGGAAGGAAGGCGACGAACCTCAGCAGGCCTCTCAGACCAAAACGGTTGTTTAAAAGACTTAATTTCCTGGGCACTTTGACAATAAAATTATGCAATCATCACACACTGCACCTTCCAGGGTGCTCTAGAAAAAGGGGCAAGCAAAATAGGTAGGAAGAACAGAGGCAACTTACTGGCGTAGACAGAGTTCTTCTAATGTGAACAAAGAGCTTCAAGGCCTCTGACAGCAGAGAGAGGAAAAGCTGGTAGTTAAGGGGTAGATACGCATGTTTTACACAGGGACACGGTGAGAAAACTAGATTTAGCGGTTAATGCAGACAAAATCAGTCAAGAGACTTAAGCTCTACTCTGTTTTGTTGCTGGTTTGGTGACCTGATTGGTGAAGTTCTCTTGGTTGCCCTGGCTGTGCACACACAGGAGCCTTCGTTTACCCTGTGGACTCATTATTTCCTTTCAGGTTGCTCAGAACGCAGCGATCCTTGGATGCCAGGTGCTACGACAAAGGCTGTTTCAGATATGAGGAAGAAATTCAATGGACAGTTTAACAAAATCAATTCCAAAAGGAAGCCACGGTGGACAGGTCAGAGTCCATCCTTCCATTTATACAGGGAGAGAAATCAGATTATTTAACACAAACTTGGCTTCCAGGGGAAGTTAAGATTTCAAATAACCAAATGGAATAGATAAAAGGGAATGAGATGAAAACAAAAGTAATGTATTTGGACCAGGAATGAGTGAGGTAAATTTCCCACCTGTATTTTGGAGACGGTTATAGGTAAATTTAGGAATTGAAAAGGTTGTCAAAGTAGAAGCAAATTTCAGGTTCTTGGCCTTGGGGGGTTAATAAACACTTCAAAGAAGACATGAAGGAAAAAGTGAAATAAAGTATCTTCCTGTGCTGCTTTACAGTTTCACAGTAAAGCAAAACACTGATTTGCCTCAAGAATGGGAAAAGAGATTCAGAAAAAGATTTCCAATACATTGCCTAGAGAAGTGGCAATAGCAGAGTAGCAGAAATGAAAGAAATCACAGAAATTCCTGACAAAAGGCTGGAGGTCTGAACCTCTGGGGTGTCCAGTCCAATCCGACTAGGGCCAGTGAGCTCTTAAAAACCTTCAAAGCTGCCCAAACTTTTTGGGCAACCTATTCCAATTCCTGACTACCTTAAGGGTAAAAAAGGTTTCTTGCAGTCAGAACCTTTAATTTCAATTTTGGCTCTTCCTGCTGATCTGAACTTGCCTTTTTTTTTCCCCCCTCTCTTTTCTGTGCTCATCATACACAGGTGCTTTCATAGTGATATTGCAGTACTGCTCTGTCTTCAACCTGCACTGCAGAACAACAAAAAAAATCTTCCACAAATAATTAGCCAAGAGTGATTTCCCAAAGCCTGCTAATATCACAGTTACCCAAGAAGTGAGGATTGCAGTAATACTGCAGAACAAAGCACACACTATTTCCTTTCTCTTCTTCAAAAGGAAAAACTTTCAGTTCACCATCCGTTGGCTACCAGTTTGGAGTTTTGTTTTACCTTTTCAGTTTCTCTTATTCCCTCTCCCATGGCAACTGCAGTATAAAATGAACATGTGGCTTTTTTTTTTTTTTTTTTACTAAAGAGATGTTGCCAGAAGTTCTACACATTATGTAGCTTGGAAAAGCAAGGGACTTGCAAGGCCTAAATGTATCTTTTTTTACATTAACTGTCATATATTTGGAAATTCAAAGCTGACCACGTTCCTTAGCTCAAACATGTCACCACGCTCCCTAAGACCCTCCCACAGGTACTCTTTAGGCAGATGTTTGCAGGGCAGAATTTAAGGACCTGCTTACAGCAGTTTATAAAGATGACAACCACTTCTTTACACAGAGACTCACTTAGGTAAATATATACAGCAAAGGAATAATAATAAAAACAGAAAGTAGCAAACCAAAGGAGATGTCCCAAATTAGTTTTCAGGGAGCCAAGTGGACAGTTTGCAAGGTAAGCATGGAAACCCTAAGCATACGTTTATTTTAATTTTAGGTATTGTTCAGAAAAACCCAAGCAAGGTTGTTCACTGCTCCTTGAAAGATTTTAAACATTCCTCAGTTACTAACGTTTATTGGATAACAAAGGCTTAAGAGAATGCCAGAGCTCCATTTTTATAAACTTTCTATGTGCTCTGGTATGTCGTCCTCTGAGTTCCAGTTCCCCAACTCATGTGGCTTCACAAGACTCTCCAATTTAATTTTTTTTTCCTGCCTTTCTACCTTTCAGTTACAATAAGTTTGAAAATACGGCCCAGAAAAGTTAGCGCTGTTGTGACAAAAAACCCCACAAAGCACCCAAACTCAAAAATAAAATAATGAACCTTGCAGGAAGGCTAGTGCTTTGTTTGGAGAGGGAAGGAACAATTTAAAATAAGAAAAAAAAAAAAATCTTCAGTTTGGCAGCAATTCCCCTGAAAAGGCAATAAAGTAAATATCTGATTCCAACTCCCACTTTTGAAAAGCTATGATAGGACCCTCACTATTTAGGCACAGCCTTCCCTTTGTCCTATTCATAGCACGTGCAACAGGGGCTCAACATATCCACAGACAAGCACTAATTCCTAATCTCTATTAGGCCAAGCAAAAGGCTCTTCATGTGTTAGATGGAATTACATCACGGTGATCTAAACTGACAGTGAAAAAACCAGACAGTTTTCTCTTCCAAATCGGCAAGGCCGCTCTAAGCCTGCTATGAAAGGAGAGAGAGATAGTGAGGACTCAGAGTAAAACCATTTCCACTAATTGTTACAAATAATATTATTTTATGCTTAAAACCTCTTTTCATAACTGACTCATTTCCAGTCCCTCTCAGCTCATCTTTGGGCTGAATTAGAAGGGTGTATGTGCCATTTTAGGTACAGATTTTTTGCTCGGATACCTCATGCTGTACAGTCCTCTACCCACACGTTGTTATTGTCTTTTGGATTAACAGGATAGCGCCCTGAGCAATATGAGTTTTCAAATAAAACAGAGGCGTTAACAGTTCTAAAATTGCCAAGAACTTCTAAACTTCTCTAAATACTCACTAACCTCATTTTTATCCGCAACTCTGCTGCAAGCAGAGCCATCGACTATTTTAATTTCACAGAACTATTTATAAGAGCAGGTGTAGAACTTTAAAGTTTCCTCAGTGCTACTTAACCAACTCTACTTTTAAGCAACAGTCACATATCTACAACTCGCTATTCTCCAAAGATTTCAAGGGTCTTTGTAAGGCCGTGCACTTAAATCCCATCACGCTATACCAACTGCTGAAGTATTCATTCTGTCAACAAAAGCATATGCAATAACAGGCCAACCACAACATACTCCATCTGTACTCTCATCCTGCCTGCTCTGGGAGTTGTTCTCGGCTTTCCTTTCAACCGCTCCAACACAGGTTTATGTTCAGCGTTATCACTTAGAGATAACAGCAATCTTACTTTCTACTGTGCAATGGAAACACTCAAGGCCTGGGTTGCAAAGAGCAGAGCCCTGCTCCCCTCTCTGGGAAGGGCAGGGGAGGTCAGACAGCCCACGCTGTCTCCAGTGCCCACTGGAGAAAAATAAACACGCTAACCCCTCACCCAGGCTTTCTCTGGCTTTGCCTCTGTCCTTGCCAGCAGGGAAAATCTTCCTTGCATTAATTCTGACCGTTAGCTTTTCCTTTTTCCGAACACAAGCCATGTACCCATCCTACACCCGGTGTCCCTGTTCCTGCCGCGCAGCCTGGTCTAGGCTTTGTCTATCACTCATCTTTGGCAAATACCCAGTTTGTGAAATACCCGGTGTAATTCTCAGCGCCAGAAACACAGGGATAGACAGAAACACAGTACCAGAAACAACAGGGAGAGAAGCAGCAAGTGGTACTGCTGCAGGTAGTACCACCCAAACTGAGCAACGACTGTCAAGGCGTTCCTCTTAAAAAAAAAAAAAAAAAAAAAGAGAAGGCTTTTGCTGATTTTTCAGACTACAAAACCTTTTAACTATGAGTCAAACCAAAACTAGCAGGGGTGGGCAAAAAGGGACAGGGCAGTAATGCCCGTGCTACGTGCCAATACCCTAAAACAAGCCTGACATTTCAATGATGCAAGAAGATTATTCCAGTTATCCAGTCCACGATGTAAAATATGCCAGAGGTTAGCTTTGTGAAAGCTAGCCGTACCTGCCTGGTGATATTTACTGTGAGATAGGGTAGCAGGAACCTGCCTTTAAAACCAGAGTCCTGATACACACCTAATCCCCTGGCCTTGGTGCAGGTCAGACAGCACTTTGATGGGCTTTGGCAGAGACCCCTAACAAGCAATTATCAGCTTAATAACACAGGGAAGAGCCGGGGGCCTGCCACCTCCAAGCTGAACAGTAGTAGTCAAAACACAACAGAGTTCCAAGTCTTTCCTCCTTAAAATAGTTAGTTGCTGGGCTATCAGACTACTGAATGCTAGTATCAATTTTCATTACATCAACACTCCCAGAACTTTTCATTCACAGGTATTTTTCTGCAGATGAAAGGTAGGGCGTACACACAAGTTACAGGAGTGGGTGCTTTTACCAGAATCACCCCCATTTTTGACATATGTTTATATGCAAGTTGTTCGGGGAATTCTGTTTGTTGGGTTTGGGGTTTGCTTGTTTTATTTTCTTCCATTAATGTTAAATAAACCTATTTGTTTCATCCACAAAGTTTCCCCATAGCGTTCTTTCTAATCAGTGAAAACTCTTTAGAAAACTGTTGCTGGAAAACGGTCCCAGACACTGCGCTGCTCAGCGTAAGAGAATCTGGAACTACTTCCATTTTGCATCGACAAGTAAATCCATTTAACTTTACAATTAAATTAAACAGTATCATTTAAGGGGGGCCGCATGAACGTTCCCGTGCTATTCAATCCTCTCAAAGGCAAAACTTTTCCTGTGAATCATCGTTCCTTGGTGTCCTACAGCTACTGAACCAATCCCTCCCCTTCTTCCAGCGCTGTTTTTCCACTGAAGTTAAACTCATTATCATTTCCTCTAACGGAGACTTTTCTGGTCCGTACTTTCTCTCCGGTTTCTCGCTGCCTGCTGCTTTGCAAGCGCCTCTTTTGTGACTCTAGCTGGACATAGCTCCTTGCTCCAACCCCTGCTCCTCACAAAAGAGTGACATGCTTCCGTTGCTGCCTCAGCAACACAGCCAGCCCTGGCAGTATGGGCAGCGGTGGCCAAGGTCAGCCCTCCACACAGCCACGGAACCCAGCCTGATGTGCTCCACCAGCTTCGGCTCCGCTCAGGAACCTGCTCCTGGCACTGGAGCCACATGCTGCTCCTGACAGAGCCAGAGGTTTCTTCCCAAGTCCAACAGTTGCCAAAAGTGCAATTAAAGAGACTTCACTGAGGCAAGAGCATTGCTGGAACCGTAAGTGTAACGACAAGTTCCCCCTGCCTCAATACCACTATCGTTCTGCTTGCTTTGGAGCAATCAGCAAAAATCCAACTGCCTTTCTTGCACACAAATGTGTGGGTAAATGCATACCTGCCGCCTTCTTTCCTGAAGTTACCTATTTAGCCCTCCCCACAACACAGAAACACACAAATCCGAGTTACAATACACCTAAGTTAAACCAAATTGTTTGTTGAATCAGTTGAAATCAATAAATTAGCATGGTCAGATATAAATGTACTTAAATTATTTACTAATATACCTAGCAATAATTTGCAAAATATTAATAGATGTCTTCAAGGCTTGAAAGATCTATCAGATGCAAGATTCAACAAAATTGAATCAGTCGTGAGAGACAAGTGATGTCGACCAGCAAGTTCAAAGAAAAGTATTTGTATTCTATGCTGACTGCTAGAAAGAATACTCCTATTTCTGTGAGACTGTTGGGAAAATACCACAGCTTGTGTAGGTACACCTTTAGATCACCTAAATGATGGAAAAAAGAACGACTTGGGCTTTAACATACAGAAGTTTCAACAAAATAAATAACAAAAAACCCAGGGCATTCATCACAGCCTGCCTACCTTTCCTTGTTAGAATTAAAACCTTAAACACGTAAATCTCCTAGCAATCCAAATTCTTCTCCACACATAAAATATTCTAAACAAACTTCTCCCCCTGCTTTCACTTTTCCTCCTTGCTTATTGATGCACCTTTTTTCAACCTGACCCCTTGATTCTCTTCCACTCAAGTCACACCACGAGAGCTGTGGGACAACATGAGTTCACACAAGGAAAAGGGGAAAAAGGTCACTAGAATTAGCAGGCACGCAGGACTTTTCCCATTTAAGATGGTAATGTAAATCACAAGGCTTTAATGGCAAATTTTTAGTTGGTCTTTTAAAACTAAAGGACAGCTAAATATAAAGTCACATGATGAATTCTCTCAGGTATAATACCACATCCAGGATGAGCCTGTAACCCGAAATTATTTTTCTAAAACTAGGATTTTCTAAAATGAAAAGAGATCTTGGAAACAAGCCCTAAACTCAGGATTCTAGACTCTCTCCTTAATTACCAGCCTAGCAGGAGTGTCCGGGGTCTGGAGACCAGCTCTAGGTGTCTCTTACGTTCTTCTGCAATCCTTCCCCAACGGACCCTACTGACCAGGACCCTTCTTTCCACTCCAAATGGAGTCTCAGAGCCCACAATAAATACCAGCGGCTCCTGGTAACAGGGACTCTGCTGGAATAGCTGCTAGACCAAAGCCCCAGAAGAACCAATAAGCATAACAAAAAACCACCAGCAAACCCCACCACACTACACAATACAGCCTAATGCTCTTATTTCAGGGTAATTAGGAAGGTAATTAGGAACAGAGGCCTAATCCTGCAGCTGGGTTTTACTTTCCTATCTCTTCTTCATCATATTTTAATACAAATCACACCTACTTAATGATTGCGCAGACCCACATTGCAAAAGTTTTACAGGTTCTGGGCCTCTTGGACAAGTTAGACTTGTTACATCCTGGGTGAACATGCCTTTCTCAGCCTACTTAAAAACCCCTGTGAAAAAAATAAATCCCAACTTCAGAGGTGCACGTCTTTTCAGGATTGTACCAGCATTTCTATAAGGGTAACACTCCAGAGAGAAGACCATTATTGTGCTGGATCGCCAGCACACTAGAAGGCTTGATTTCTCCTCACAGTGTCCTTCCAGGCTCTGCGTGGGGGTCTGCTCCTGCTCAGGATGAGACTGACCCACCTGCTCACTTGTTCTGACAGCACCGAAAGCCCAGAGGCAAGTTTACTGCTTGCCACTTCCAAGACACCCATGAGGACACTTGCCAGAGTCTTGCTATTTTGCTTTAAGGTTCATTTTATAAGCTCCGCACAGTATAGGCTTGAGGACTTTCTTCTGTAGAATTCTCGAAGGAAAAAAGAAGGTGAACTATTGTTGAGTGACTTTTTTTTTTTTCCTTCAAAGAAAAGCAACATTTTCACACAAATCTGATATCCAACAGAAACCTACGGCTCAAATTGTCAGATACCCCGCCCTGTCATGGTGAATGAACTTTTTCAACCATGCGCCCGCATTGTTTGAACCCTCTGGACTGGTTCCAATGCCATTTGTACCAGTTTAACGTGCTTCTATAGGCAAAGGGAAGAGTATGTTTAGGAAAGGGCAGTATCGGCTGAAATATCATAACCAATAAAACATCCCGATTCTCTCTGAAAAGGTGTAAACTGCGCAGGGCTGGCTTGTCTGGAATGGCTCTCCACTCTGGTAACAGCTACGAATCCAAGGTTACAGAGTTCTCTTCTAACAAGACTATAGTGTCTTCAGAATGCAAAAGGAACATAATCACCTTTAATACATAAGAAGTAGTGTCAGAATTTTTTCACCTTTTCAGGTAGAACTAGGGGAGAGGAAGGAAAGAAGACAACAAGAAAGCAGCTTCACTTGTAAGAAGGATAGAGGAGTATCTGTTACGCTATCGGGGCGAAATATCAGAACAATTTATATAGGACAAACACAAAGCAATCTTTCTTAACAGCTTCTTAGAAGCCACTTAGAAATCTGTCTTTTGAGAGGGATCTAGGCTTCCTCTATGCTGCTGCAGCGGCAAAGCTCAGACTAGATGGTTACACTGCTTCTTCCACCCTACGTTTACAGGTCTCTAGATATTGTTACCTTCACATCTAGCGAGAACTTTTTCTGTGCCTGTCATTCAAACCTGTGAAAAACTATACTACTGTGGACTTTTCTGGAAGGAAAATGTTGGGGTTTTTTTGTGGCTTGAGTATAGCATTTGGGCCACGCTGCACGAAAATCCATGTAACAAACAGGAAGACTGTTTCTTTTCTAACCACTTAAATCTAAACAAGTAAGGGGGTTGGAGATACGGAACTTTAGCAGACACGCAGCTACAAATCATGTTACTTCTTCCTTTCCTGCCTTGCCTCTGGTGTATGTTCCTGTACCAGAAGGAGGGATATCCTGTTCACCTGTGAAACAATATCTGAAATACTAGTTTCCCATCTCCTTTGGAAGTCGAGGGGGGCAAACAACATACTATTAAATTATCTTCTAACTAAAAAACCCAATTGTATAGCATTTAGATAGCAACAATAGGAAAAACGGAGACTTCACTTGCCTTACTAAACACGCAATGCAGCACAATATTAGCGTGCAGAATTTTCTCTGTCGTTACACAACAGTATAGGAAGGGACTCCTTCAAATTCCTCGCAAATTCCTCTCTAACCTTCGCTTCCCAGCCACAGTTGTGAATTTAGATTCGAATTCTAAACTACAGCTGTGAATTCAAGAACCTTGACTCATCACTTACGATGGAGCTGCTGTTACTAACATTCCCAAGCATGACCTCCTCTTTTGCTTCTCATCTTTTAGATGAGAATTCCTCTTGCCAGCTGGGAATCCTTCCTACTGTTTGGGGAAGGAAGCCGGCATGGGAAGCGCTACTTATCATGTGTCAAGCCCCTGTAGCTGGAGCCAAGCCGAGCCCAAGCTGATCATGAACTCTCTGCACTTAACCTTCTTCACTCCTGCTCGATTGCTGGATCCCCCTGTGCTATAGACAACCTGCAATAAAGCACAGGACGGGACTAGAGAGCAGATTAGCCAAGAGGCAGATTTCTCCTCCATCACCCAGAGGCCGCTGGCTCTACCTGAGCTATGGGCGAAACTCTTCTCCAGAGCAGCCCCTGACCGGGGCATCAGCTTCCAGGCCCAGCAGCGGTTGCCAAGGGGACTACCACACTCAAGCTCGAAGTAGCCCGAAGCAAACCGGGCCTCGGGAGGGAACCTGCCGCCGTGCCGAAGCGGCCGTATCCACGCTGTCACGGCTGCGGGCCCTCCTCAGCCCCGTCCCCGGAACACCCGCGGCCGCAGGGCGGGGAACCGGGCCGTGACTCAGGGGTTTTGCCCTCTTCCCGGCTGGCACCGGAGCGCTCCCCGTTAACGGCGCAGCGCGGGGCCCGCACCCGCCTCACGGGGAGGTTGTGGGGGGGACACGACCGGGGGAAGGGGGCGCCCCAGAGGCACGTGGCCCAGCCTGCGCCAATGGGAAAGGCCCCAACCATCGAGCAGCGCCGGGCGCTCGCTAGACATTCCCCCGCGGAGCTCGTCTCGCTGCTGCCGCCATCTTGTTGGGAGGCAGCAGAACCCGCCCGGCCGCAGGGCCGGCCCCGAGCCCGGGCCTTCTTCCTGCTTCCCTCAAGCGCTGCTCACCCTTCGCCGCCTCTCCCACCTTCCCGCCCCGCCACCGGGGACCGGCTTTACCTCTAGTAGGCCCACAGCGAAGCCTATGCTGGGTACGAGACCGAGGGGCCGGCCGCCATCTTGGTAAAGAAGAGGGATGTGCGTGACCTACCAACATCCGAGTAATCCCGCCCCCACGTACCCTTGGCCGGCGGGTTGCTACGGGAACGGGGCGGGCGCAGGCGCGCCGGGCCCTGCGCCGCACCCTCAGGCACCACCCCCGGGGCGGGCCCGGTGGGACGGGGCGGGACATGCCGGCTCCTCCCCTTCCCGCCTGGCCGTGCGCGGGCGGGAGCGGAGGCCGAGGCCGTTGGCTCAGCGCGGCGCGGGAAGGTGAGGGAAGGTGAGGGAAGGGCCGGCGCTGCCCTCCTGCGGCGGGGCTCAGGCCGCTCAGCGCGGCTCCGCTCGGGAGGAGCGGTGCAGGAATGTCGCTTCCCCAGCTCGGGGCGGAGAGGGCCCCCGCGGGACGTGTTCGGCGGGCCGAGGCTGAGGGAAGGCGGTGGTGAGGCGGCTGGGAGGGTTGCTGGGGGTGAGGAAGAAGCCGATGGGCGCGGCGTGGCGGCCTCGGGGGAGTTGCGGAGAGGTTGGGCCCCTGCCTGCCTCAGCCCAGCGTGGGGCCTTGTGGTGGCCTGGGCCGCCTGAAAGCATCAGGTATCCGCCGACGCCAGGGCCTGGGAGATGCGGTTCCCCCTTTCCGGGGCGGGTGCGGTGCTGCTTGCACGCCACGCTTCAGAGGACGCTGTTGTAGAAAACTCCGGCCGGGTTGTTGAAGCCGGAGGGTAAGGAACATGAGCGACCAGCTCCAGAGGAAAGTCTGGACTGCTCCAAGGCTGCGTGCTCCTGGCTGTGTGGGAGCGCTCAGCCGCTCCCCTGAAGGGAATGCTATGGGAAAGAACTTTCATTATAGGTTTCTGTGCTTGGTTTGTATATTAGAATGTAATGTAACTGCAGCCATCTGCATAAATCACAGACTGGCTTTGGTTGGAAGGGATCTTGAAGATCATCTAGTTCCAACGCCCCTGCCATGGTCAGGGACACCTCCCAGTAGACCGTAAATAACTCTTCTTTCTTTCTTGGTAGCTGTGAGAAACTTCCCTCTGTTCTTAGTCTGCCTCTGAGAAATAGTTGGGTGACAGACAAGCCTCACGGATTAAAAGAATGTTCTGTGTTCTAGCAGGACCTAGTTTTGTTTGGCTTTGAAAATCTCTAGTGGAGGATGGTTGAGAGAGATCAGTGACATCACTTGGCAGGAAACACACTTGGAAGGAAGAGCTGCTGTCAGAGCAATATGATAAAAGTCTCACAGATAACCTTTTCAGTAGTTGAATAGTTTGTAGGTCATAGACCAGCTTATTGACTGAAATACAGACATTGCAGATACTGGATTTTATTTTTAGCATGAAATTTCACTTGAGAAGCATGTTCTCCAGTTTTTATTCTGTGTAATCAGCATGCCAAATTTTTGTCAGCAAGCTCAGCTTCATGTCAAACAGCAGGAGATTGCTTTAATGTTTAGCACCTTTAGTCTGTCCCATCAAAAAGCCTCCCCCAGAACTCAACTCTTCCGTATTGGGGAAGGGAAAGCAGTTTGCTTTGAGTTCAAGATGGCTTTTTGGTGATAGGGTGCTGTACGTGGGAGCAGTTTAGTGTCATTTCACATGAAGCTGAACTCACAAAAATCTGATTGGAAGACAGAAAGCATCAGACAGTAATAATCTAAAATCTGTAAAAAGAAGCTGGGAGTGAGCTAGATAGATAAGAGGTGCCTGTGGTATATCGGCTTTGTGAGCAGGATCAGATACCTTTTTGGTTACAGGGCAAGCTGGGGGTGGACTAGAAAAGGGACTTGGAGCACTCATCGCTTGAAGATACAGCATATGCTGATATTTTTACCGTGCTATGATAAGTTATATGATCTGTTGAACTCACGCACGTTTGTGTGATCGTTGCGTTGGCCGGTCTTTGTCAAGAGACTTTTGTATAGAGATGTTAGATAAGATTTTTTTTTTTTTTTTTCCTGTCTGCTTTGTATCTCAAAATGATGCATCTGTATGTGAAAATCTTGGCAAGAGAAATTAAAGTGACTGAGTTTGCAAGCATCCGGGTGAAAGAGGAGGAGAAACTATTTCATTTTGAAGCTATCAGCTCTTTAGAGAACACTCAAGCATGAAAGGGAATTTTGTTGAAAGGAGGCTTAGAAAGAAAAAATAATACAGGAGTTGTTTTTTCTTTTTTTGTAGCTTTGAAAAAACCATTTCCTGTAAACAGTAAGATATCTTTTAGCAGTGTGTTTGGTTTAGTTAGTTTCCGGAAAGGATGTGAACTTTTCTTTTCCAGATATCGATATGGTTTGTCATACATCTAGTGTCTTTAGCATCCCACACTCATGTTGCTTGAATTTGTTGTCCAATGATGTTAATAGGAATAATGGTTGCTGGAAATTCTGCCCCTTTTTAGTACAAAAGAGTCAAATACTTCTACTCAATGAAGCAGTTGACACTGTTTCAAAATCTGGACATCCAATCAAGAACGCTTCTTTTTAAATTTAGTGTGCAACAGTGGATATTACATTGTTTTGTGGTTTGGGGTTTTTTTTCCTGTCCAATTTTTAATAAGCTGAAAACCGTTATTTTTCTAGATTTGTTCCTGACCTTCCATAAAAATGTCCAAGGTAAGAATAACATTTCTATCTTCTAATGTGACAATGTGAAACAGATACGTTGTTTCTAAATATTAACTGCAAAGGCAGAATGTGTAACTTTTATTGTGCTTGATGGTGTTGTGTTGCTAAATTTATGGGTCATAAAGAAGAGAGAATTCACAATATTGAAAGATTGAGTGATGTAAAGCACATACTAAAGTATTTTCCTATAAGTATAAACCTCTGCACTTTAATAATCATGGAAGGATTTTATTTTGATCATGGAATTGCATACAAGCTCCCTGGTGCGTTTTCATTGAGACTTCGGTTCTGCTACTGTAGGAATCATTTAGGAAAAGGATATTCTTGGGTTTAATTTCTGCATTTATTAATAGAGTCAGCTGAGCTGGTAAAATCCTTCATAAACAATGCGGTAACTTAAAATATTATTGTCATACCACAATTCATCTACTTCTTGGTCCCCGGCATTCAGTGTAATGGGTAAAACATCCATATTAGCTTCTTGAATGATAAAGGGTACGTGAGGAATGTGTTTGAAGAGGGAAACTAATAGATCTAAAGATTTCTCCACAGTATTTATAGTAGTGGGCATTTGAAACACTCCACATGGAATCACAGAGTGGTGCGGGTTGGAAGGGACCTCTGGAGATCAGCTAGTCCAACCCCACTGCCAAAGCAGGTTCACCTAGGGCAGGTTACACAGGAACACACCCAGGCAGGTTTTTAAAGTTTCCCGGGAAGGAGATTCCACAACCTCTCTGGGCAGCCTGTTCCAGGACTCTATCACCCTCACAGGAAAGAAGTTATTCCTCATATTGAGGTGGAACTTCCTGTGTGCCAGTTTGTGCCCATTGCCCCTTGTCCTATCACTGGGCACACTGAAAAAAGACTAGTGCTATCCTCTTGACACCCACCCTTCAGATATTTATAAACATTGATCAGATCCTTTCTCAACCTTCTCTTCTTCAGGCTAAACAGCCCCAGGGCTCTCAGCCTTTCCTCATCACAGAGATGTTCCAGCCATAATTGTCCTCATAGCCCTCCTCTGGAGTGTCTCCAGTAGTTCCCTGTCACTCTTGAACTGAGGAGCCCAGAACTGTACACAGTACTTCAGATGTGGCCCTACCAGGGCAGAATAGAAGGGGAGGAGAACCTCCCTCAACCTGCTGGTCATACTCTTCTTCATGCACCCCACGATTCCATTGGCCTTCTTGCCCCCAGGAGCACACTGCTGGCTCATGGTTAACTTATTGTCCACTAGGACTTCAGGGTCCTTCTCCATGGAGCTGCTTTCCAGCAGGCCAACTCCTAACCTGTACTGGTGCAGGAGGTTATTCCTCCCCAGGTGCAGGACTCTGCACTTGCCCTTGTTGAATGTCATCAAATTCCTCTCCACCCAACTCTCCAGGCTGTCCAGGTCTAGCTGAATGGCAGCACAGCCTTCTGGTGTCAGCCAGTCCTCCTGGTTTTGTGTCATCAGCAAACTTGCTGAGGGTACATTCCATCCCTTCATCCATGTCACTAATGAAGATGTTGAACAAGACTGGACCCAGTACTGACCCCCGGGGCACACCACTAGCTACAGGCCTCCAGCCGGACTCTGTGCCGCTGATCACAACCCTCTGAGCTCCATTATTTAGCCGGTTCTCAATCCATCTCATGGTCCCCTTGTCTAACCCATCTGTTATATAAATCCCCTCCACCCTTAAAAGGGATCTCTAAAGGGGACTTCCAGCAGATGGCTCTCACTTCCCTAATCGTGCAGGGTTTTCCTTTGCATGTGCTAAAACCAGGTTAGAAACGGTCACCTTTTTATTTAAATCCATGAACAGCGGACACAAGCTTTTTTAGTTCAAATGTGTGTGGAGACACTGTTTAAAAAGCATCTGATTAGCGAATGCACTTTATACTTAATAAATAAATAAATGTTTGGGGCTTTGTTTCATTTTTGCTTAAGGTGATCTTGGCAGGAGAGCTGAATAAATTAAGCTCTTTTTTTAATCTCTAGGTGAATACAGTTGTTCTGTATTTCATTGTGAAACTGTTTAGTTTTTGTGTGTCATGGAGCTTCAAACCATTTGAAATAACTGATGAAAGCAGTTACACAAACAAGTATATCTTGAGTTGTTGCTTATTGTCTTATTTTTCTTTTATTTTTAGCAACAGCCTGCCCAGTTTACCAACCCAGAAACCCCTGGCTATGTTGGATTTGCAAACCTTCCCAATCAGGTTCACCGAAAGTCTGTGAAAAAGGGGTTTGAATTTACTCTTATGGTGGTTGGTAAGGAAACATTTTCTAGTCTCTCAAAATTAGTGCTTGCTCCCAGGGAATGTGGAATTAAAACGTGTTGCTTCCCCTTTTGTAAAGCTTCAACTTGCACGAGAAAGCTCTTCTGTGCTGTAGCATTTAGCTTTATTTTCTGCTTTATTAATTGATGCACTAGTTGTATTCCCCACTACAGACCGTATTTGAACGCATAAAGTTTGTGGGTGAAGAAATTCTGCTGTGCGCTGCAGACGTCGTTGCTTCCTTCCTCCTGTCTCATGGGATTCAAGCATTCAATTTAAAATAGAGTTTAAAACTGGTTTTGCATTTGAATACAATTTTGTTTGCTTGTGTGTCTTAATTAAGAGAATAGTAATAAGGATACTATTCTGTTTTAAATGGGTTTTTATGCTTCTGTAGTTCCAAAGAATCTGAACTCTTTGCACCCCTTCTGAACACTCTTGTAAGAGAAGCACGAGAAATGGATTAGTTGTTTTGGATGTGAGCTGTTACTTTTTAAATTGCTCTGAATTTCCTGTTAGCAGCTGTAATTAAAAATTTAATTCTAGTTAATGTTTCATTAAGAATCTGTGTTGGTATCTGGAACGGAAAGGAAAATTTAGTGTGTCTGCAGAAATACCTTGGTCCTATGAGAAGTCGGTGTTATTTTTGCAAATTTCATAGGCTCCTAAATCAGGCTTTTATATCTCTCCCTGCTTGGGAGCTGTATCTTCTGAGTGTTGTGTTTGAACTCTGCAATTCTCCCTTTTAAAATAGGCCTTTGCAAAAAGTACAAACAAACCAACAACAAAATCAACCCAAACCACCCACAACAGCCAACTATTAGGTTTGTTGCATTATATTGTATATGTATTATATTATATATATTGGATTATATTCCACTTGTGTGTGGTTTTGTCCAAGAGAGATCACAGTGGAAATAAACAGGAGAAATGAGGTGGTACATGATCGGAGATGTTTAAGTTTTTAATAGTTTTGCATTCCAGTAGTTACAGAAAGAGTCTATCCTCAAACCTTTCATTAGTTTTGCCAAATAACAGCCCTAATATTTCTTTTATCCGGTTTCTGTCTTTCGTAGTTTAATGTTGGACAGGATTGGCCCTTGCTTTTATCTTCCTAGAATTTTACCATAGTTGTTTACTGTATCTGTCCTTGGATTTGCTGAGGATAATATAATGGATATCTTATAAAATCTAAGGATAAAGCCAAACCATAAGCTGATGTTTCACATTAGGGTACCTACTGTAACTCTTCAGAATTTTCTGTTCAGTGATCCTAAAACTGAACAGCTCTGAGAAACAGAAGATGTGCTTTCTCTCCTGCTGCTAAACTGAATTTCCAGATCTCTTTGACATTAATTGCAAGCAGAGCTGTGTGAAACATTTCTGGCAGAGCACTATGTAAAATTCTATAGACCAAACAGTTGTTTCTGGCCTCTTGTTAAATAGAAAAGGGGGAGAAATCATCTGGTAAAATAAACCGCGCTTTAAATTGTTGATTATTTCAACAGTTCGGAATGTGAATTCTTTCTCTTGAAATATGCACGGAGTTTAAGTATGTTCTCTCTTGGGCAATATCACAAGGCCTGTATTAAACTATTATTCTTCATCAAGTTGCCACGCTTCTTAATTTCTGAGCAGGAGAATGTTTCTTTAAAAGCTATTTGCACTGACAGATCCTCAATGATTTTTTTTTCTTCTTCAATTTTTTTTTTTTTAATGCTATGGTATATTATGGTTTGTGAAAGTACAAGCTGGGGTTTCTAACAGTTTGGCTGCTTGACTGTACTGTTTCCAGATAAATCCTAATCACTTGTATTTATTAACAATTTCATATTCATTCTCATTATTAAACTATGACTTAATTGAGTTATCTCACTTGAGAGTCACTAAGCTCTAACTACTGTGGCCGTTAATTAGAATAACTACTCTTTTCATTAATACTTGACAGCAACTATGAAAACTAATTTGTTTTGTAGGTAATATTTACCCAGACTGAAAGTATGGAATGTGCTACTCCTTAAAATCATACTTTTTTTGGTTGTTTTTTCTGAAATGATGCCACGTGGTTGTTGAGTTACTCTGGCTGCGTGTCTCTCTCACTGCTGAAGTGATAAAATCCAATCTTGAGAGGTGCGTTCTGTAAGGTATTAAAAACTCTCAGCTCCAGGTCAAATCTCTATTTAAAAATAACTCCATCTCTTTTTGTTTGGATATTTTTATCAGACTGCTGTTGTGGAATAGTCTGTGCTACTCAGGGGCATCGTGTGGCCCATCATTTTCAATGTCTGATATTTTTTAATTCATTCTATCAACACCTGAAATAAAACCTAAATTCTAGAAAAGGATTTGTTCAATGAATTCAAGTACCGAGCACTTGGAGTTGCTGGTCTTTTTTATGCTGTGAACACTTGTTCTGATTAAGATCTTGACCTTTAGCTAATTAGTTGTCTTCGGAACCTTCCCCATGGCTCAGTCAGTAGCCCTAGAACAAAAATATATTTATGGTGCACTGTGCTAATCCCCATTTTCATCAGTGAAAAAAAAATGCTCTGTGTGTATGCTCAGTGGCCATGATATATTCCTTTTCCCTTGGGTTCTGGTTTGTCACACAAACGTACGAAGCAGAAATAAATCACAGTTTATGATGGCTGGCTGTGCGGCCGCTGAGCAATGCCTTTTTCATCGTTCACGTTGATGATTTAGTGGAGACAATACCTGGCTCCTCACTGCGCTCTGGAGTGATAACAGATGCCTTAAAAAATCAAGAGATGAAATGGGAAATTTGAGGTCTAAATTGAACAGAATTCCACTTGACTAGCAGATTTAATTACAAAACTCTGAGCGAGTGTATTGTGAAGCTGGGAGGTAACAATTGTTATTCAGCCTTTTTCTGCAAACTTCTCTCCTGCAAAATTATAAACTGTAAATTTTTAAGTTAAAATATTTACTTCTGACATGAAGAAATATATAGTTGGATGACATTGTCTGGATACAGTTGAAATTATTTATGTAAACATGTTGAATTTATCTTTCTGTTGAATCACAGGTGAATCTGGATTGGGAAAATCTACATTAATTAACAGCCTCTTCTTGACAGATCTCTACCCAGAAAGGATAATCCCAGGAGCTGCTGGTAAACACATCTTTGTTCTAGTTTCTCTGTTGGCAAGGATTTTTGGAGTTGAATGCTTTTATATTTATAATTTAGTCATAGCTAGTAGTGACTTCTAGCTGTAATAATTTCCAGTGTATTTCCTGATACTTGAAACTGTTTGATAGAATTGGTTCCCTCTGTACCCAGGATGTGGACGGAGTCTTTCTTGTTTAGTCTTCAGGTGTATTCATATTGGCCCCTAGAAAGCTGATAACCTTGTTTTGCTTAAAAAAAAGCCACCGTGTCACAGTAAGATAAACTACTAGAACAATCAGAAACTTTCTTTAATTTTTAATCTATTGCAGTTCTAAACATGGGCATTGTTTAATGCCTGCTTGGACTTGCCACTCGATTCCTTGGATTTGGGTTGATACTTAGTGATTGTGAACGTCACCTCCTTTTCTTCTTGAGTCCCTTGTCCCTTTTTTATTCTGTTAACCAAGGCATACAATAATCCCATGAAGGAGAATATCGTAAGAAAATAAAGCGAGATACTATTTTTTCCCCCTCTTTGCTACTTGTTGTATGACTTGCTTTAGTCACTCATGGTGTTAGCTGATGATTACTTATTTTCAACCTTAGGAAAAAAATCCACTATGTATAATTGAGTATTGTTCCCAAATTGCTGATTACCTACAGTTTTTTCTCAGTCTTTTTTTGCTTTAATTTCTACATTATTTTTAAGAAACAATATGAAATCTCATACACTTTCCTAGCAAAATCTGAAGAACTTAAGTACTGAGTCCTGCTGTTAAGTTATTGGCCCTTCAAAGGTAATAAGGGAAATAATATTTATACAGTTGCATCTGCCAATTAATCTTCTGAGCTTATCTCAAAGTGACATAGTCTTATGAATCTACCCTGAAAGATCAAGTTTATTGTCTTTTAGAGAAGATTGAACGCACTGTGCAGATTGAAGCCTCAACAGTTGAAATTGAAGAGAGGGGTGTGAAGCTACGTCTGACAGTTGTGGATACCCCAGGGTATGGGGATGCTATCAATTGTCTAGACTGGTACGTACACGGAGTATTTCTTGATCTGTGCATGAAGACTGACAACCATTTCATTCTTGTTCGGGGCAGGGTGGTGGGTGGATTAAGGAACTGAAGTGAGGCGGTCATCACAGCTGGTCTTTTCCAAGCGAAACATTTCTATGATTCTGTATGAATAACGATATGCAGTTTGAAGTAGGATGGCCCAACTGGCAACACTAGCTCTTTTAAACACTTCCTTTCCAAATTATACGGTGAAGTCATTATCTTCCCTTTTTTTTTTGAGTGTATTATGTACTGCGCCGAATTTGATTTTTGGAGACATGGGCATGTTTTCTGATTTTGAGGAAGCTTAATTTCAGCTTTATGAGCTCATTCAGGTACATGTAAAGAGGCATCAATAACTTCCACACAACCTGAAATCAATTTTGTGATGTGGGTTATTCTTTTTCCTTAGTTAACTTTTTTTAAGTCTGGAAGAGTTTCAAGTGAACTGTGACCTTTACTTTTTTGTAGTTGGAAAGCCATGGAACCACTGGGACACAAGAAATTCAACAATAGTCTGAGAAAATAATTTAGTCTTTAGTACAAGTGAAAATATCACCTTTATGTTGTCCACATTCATTTGAATGTTCTGAGATTCTGTGCTTCACTTTTAAGTGCATTTTTATAATCTCCGAGTTCGGGATTTTTTACATTATTATATATAATTTATTATTATAATTTACATTATAGTAAGTGCTAAGAAATAATCTTGAAATGAATGGCAATCACTTTTCAATGGTAGTCCCTCTTCCCACATCTTTCAAGCCCATGAACTGGGAAAATAAGGTCCCATCATAAGTGAGGATCAGGCTAAGACCACCGGAGGAACTTTGAAGTCCTGGGGCCTGAACCGTAGGCCCCAAACCAAAGTGGACCTGTGGATGAGCCCCACAACCAAACAATATATTTTGTAGCAGTAACCAGCTGAAGATTTTTTTTTTTTTAATTTTTTTTCTTTTCCTCTGTCTGGAGGTGTGCTGCAGGGCCATAGTACCCAACGCCCGGCCTTGCTGAGAGATATGTGGCCAAGATAGATGAAAAATAAACCATCTTCCACTTTAAAGGTCCCTTCCAA
>JAVSBS010010335.1:4685-24272 GCA_033124195.1 Coracias cyanogaster
TTTTCTTGTCCCTGCCTGTGGTAGGGGGCTTGGAACTAGATGATCTTTAAGGTCCTTTCCAACCCAAACCATTCTATGATTTGCTATTACATTCTAGTTACAATGGAATATCATGTTAAACATGATGAAGCAGTGACTACAGTATGGTACTTAGGAGACAGTTCTGAGAAGGAATTGCCTGTTATGACAGTACCATGTATTTTTCAGAAATATAATGGCAGTAAAAGGATTTTCAGAAATTCTGACATGTAAGAATTAGACCAATTGACATGTGAGAGTTACACCGATTTCTGAATATTCTTGAAAATTTCATTTACAGAGTTATAACTGCATTAATTAGAAATGGAGGTTAAAATTGTGGTTAGCTTAGTTTTAATAAAATGCAAGTTTCCTGAGTTCAAGGGAATCAACTAAAGGTTAAAGCAATTAACAGCTGGGTTTAGAAGAAAAAAGAGCAGGGGAAACTACATCACTGAGGGAACAGTGAGCAGGCAGATGTAGCTTTAGCAGGATCTAGCTTAGTCTGAAATGCATCTTTATTAGAGCTTTAGTGGAAAGACACAGTTTTTTACTATATTCCATGTCATCAATAAGATCATAATAGAAATAGAAAAGTGCAGTTATGCTTACAGTTATTTTGGGGATTTTTTTAAGATAATCTGTTTTGTTGTATGTGCCATTACCTTAACGAATGAAGGATATAGCTACATGGTGGTAAATGTAATACAAAATATACCACTAACTTTAAAATGTGTTGGGATTTGGTTGTTTGGTGTTTTTTCCCTATTTCAGTTAATGTATATTTGTTGCAAAGTTCCTGGTAAATGATATGCTCTTAGAAATGTCAATTTCTTTCTACAAATGCAGAGTTCGGATCTGCTAAAAGCAGTGAGGGTATGAATGAAATTGATATGATGTTGTTCCAGCGATTGGTTAAATATAAATAAATCGGGTAAGAATGGTAAATCACTGAAACAAATACATAGTCTGGGTTTGTCTTTAAATCAACCCTTAGAGGAATAAATCAACTAACAATGTCACAGTTAGGTCACTGACTGAGCGTCAGAAAATCTGAGGATGCATTCACTGGTTTTAAGACCTTACATAATATTTTCTCTGTCCTGATTTCATAAATATGCTGCCATTTGCTTTTAATTTAACCAGGCTTATGCTTTGAAATTAGATTCCTGACAATTCAATGTCATTGTTTAAAATTTACAGGTTGTGAACATGTTTATCTGCATAGCTGAGGCAGTATTTCTACAAATTTAGAGCTCAGTGGAGCTCTAAATGAAGGCAAGAGGGCCTTGTTTGGAAAGTTGTGCTCTTCATGTGGCTTATAGCAGATTTTCCAGCATTTGAATGAAATTTTCTTTAAAATGCTTATATTCAGCAGTATTTTTTTACTTCTGTCATTGATTCTGGTGTATTTTGCACTGACACCTTAATTTCTCTGCTGGTAAACTAAGAAAAGGTATAAGAGAAGTATCTATTCATATAATTACTCTTCCTTTCCTGGTTTACAACTGTTTCTAAACTGTACTGCACAAGAAACTACTAAAACCACCTAATATACTCCTTTGTTTCATGCTACCTATTCCTGTATTTCCTGATTTTTTTTTGTAAATGCTGCTACTTTTTTAAATTGCTCCTTCCTAATTATGATCAAGCTCTTCCTAGTGGATTCCTGTCACTAATCAGAGCAGCAGAAGACCAAATATTTCTTTTAACAGAGCCTTCTAGGCTAATGCAATTACCTGGCATAGTCAACCATTTTATCAATCCCTTTAACCTTTTAAAATTAGTCTCCTGCCACTTTGTTTAGATTTTTAAGAGGGTCTTTACTGCACTGTATGCTTACAGATATGTTAAATCCTATTTAGAATTTAAAAATATTAAAAGTACTAAAAATTAAAGAGCAGAAATCATTCTCCATGCAAATAACCCACTGTGTTTTGTAGAATTACCCTCTTCTATCCCATGTTTTCTTTTCCCATCCCCTGTTTCCACCACAATAAAAAAATCATGCATAGTAAAATAGAAATGTCTCAAATTCATCTATATATTTTGAAAGTTTTTGATAACACAGCAGCTATGTAGCATACTCTGCAGGTTTCCAGTCTCAAGATAATTGAGTGTAGAGCTATCTAAATTTCAAACTTTTTAGAGGAAAGAACCAGAAATGAGACTATAGAGTAGTAGTATTACATGCTGCCACCATATAGCATGGCGGCAAACAAAATCTCATATATTGGATCCTTTAGCCCCTCTGTTTTGCAGGCTGCCTTCTGGACCAAATTCCAGTCAGGGTGCAAATGAGTGTGTAAATATGCACAGATTCAACTCTTTTCAACCCACTGTTTCCTTTGGGCTCTTGGTATGCCCAGTGGCATAATGCTCAGCTAAAATGATCAACAGTTCAGTATGTGAGCAGATATATCTGGGCAGCATGCCTGTAGATTAGAGAATGAACTACTTCTGTCCAGCCTGCCTGGACACCCGTCTGAAGAATTCTTCCTTGTAACCATTAAAATGTACCTATTTGTGAGTAGCAACTGAAATTCACAATGTAATGACTTAATTTTATTCTTGTGACACTTAAGCTATTGTACCTTTTCTCTTTGATAGTAAATTGAATCTACTGCCCAATAAATCTATCAGACCTATTCTAGATATATCAGGATATTTTCACTATAGGAATGGAAACATAAGGAAAAAATATTTGACAGTACAGAAAATGGTTACTGTTAGCCTAAAAAATTTCATATTTCTGTGCAACACAGAAAAACATGAAATTATTGATCTCAATGTTGTGTACCATTAAAATTTGAGTGACAGTAGATAATTTCTTAGTCCTATCTGTTGTCTGGTTTGAGTGGTCTCTTTCCTCTTGTCCTTTTTAATCCTCCTCACTTCAGGCCCTGTAGCTGCAGTGGTTGAAGCTATTATATGAAGATATTGTGTAATATTTTACATGAGATTACTCTGGAAATGCAATTTTGTCTGAGGTTGTCATGAAAACAAGTGTCATCCATCAGGTCTCAGGAGGTTTTCTCCAGAGGTTACAAATAATTTCTTATTTTGTTGTTCATACTTGATTGTTTTCCTATTTAACTTGGAATAGAATTTCTTATTACTGCAGTCAAAGGACTAAAATATACATATATAACCCTCTGTTTAAAATCATGTAATTCACTTAACTTCTGTAGCATTACACCACATTAGTCAGCAAGCACTTCTCTTACAGTGCTTAGTTTTCATTATATAATATAAGCATACTTTTTAGTTCCAAAGTGGGTCTGCAGGACTGATCTGAGGATAGTCTAGATAAACATGTTCAGGATCATTGCTGTATACCTCTATCACAAACTACATCCTTTTAAATTTTTATTTAGCTGATTGCCTAGCTTTCCTCATTAGATATACCTTCTTTGTAAACCTTCCACCAACCTAATAATTCTTCTGGTTTTCTCCATAATCCCTTTAATGTTTTCCTTTTTTCCATAATTTCATTTATGTCTGCTTAAAGGAATTAACCTTTTAGAAGAAGAGGAAAATAATGATGAGTTTAGAATGTCTGCAGCTTTTGGAGTGTGTAATTTTTAGAGACTGGGTAATTTCATCCTCTGCAAAGTGTAAAAAAAGGTCTCTAAAATTAAGACTGAGAAGTACCATGACCCATATTCAACAATGTGTTTATTCCTCAAAAAAAAATTATTCTACTTATACTTGTTTTGACAGAGAATCTTAAATCAAGAAAATGGGTGATTAGTTTTTATAGGTCCTTATTAATAATATAAATCTAGAAAATATTTTAAATGTGACATGTTTCATCAAACATAATTTTGTTGGACTCATTTTTATGTATATGTTCACCATCAGGACTGTAGATTGTGCATAACACTGTATATAAGAAAATATGGATGGAGTCATTATGAAAAATTTGCTGATTTTACCCGAATAAATAGATATATAGATATATCAGTCTGTGAATTACATGCACTTGTCCACCTATTGTAAGAAGCACTAAGACCACAGACCTAATGGTGACTGTGATCTAAATCATTACTGAATGCAATTGGTGTAAGAGCAATTGTTGTGTAAGCATAATGACTACTGTGTAATGCACTTCTGTTGCATGAAACTAAAATTGTCTAAAGGCAAAGATCTTTAGTGAGCTCTGTGTAGGTTAACGGCACTGAATGAAGGTAATGAAATCCTGGAAAGCTCTGTATTCAGAGCTGTTCCTATGTAGCTCTGCAGTGATATAACGGCACCCATCAACCAAAGGCATTTTTCTTGTTAGCTATGACCTGACATTTACAGCAAATATGATGACATTCTCTGTGCTGTGGATACTATATTCTTCATATGTTAAGAACAACTTTGGAGAAGAAAACTCACTGGAGTTAAACTTGTGTAGCTGCTGGATTAAAATTAATTATATTTAGAGTATGAACATTTCCACAGTATTACAGGACAGCTGTGCTGATATGCCTAAGAGGCTATGGCTCTGATCCATGGTGGTGGTGTTTTATCGTTAGTTCTATTCCCTGTGAAATTCTGAATTTCAAACGAAAACAAACTTTCTGGAATAAGAAGTAGAAAAAATATTTCTTTCCCAAATGAAGGAAATTCTTTCTAAAAATAATTTTGAAATAATTTTAACTCCTTTCCATAGAAGATCTTTGTTAAATAACATTGCATTCTAGAAAATCAGGCTCTCATGCTTATCACTCAAATCAGACTCTGATGCCCCTTGCTTACTGCTGCAGAGACTCAGAAGCTAATTTGGAGGGACTCTGGAAAAACCACGTTCCCTGCCTTGGACTCTGTCATAGCATCCATGAGCAATCTTGCATCCAGCACTCATTTCCTGCCATGCTAAGGAAAAGGTTGCTTAATGTATTTATTTTCTGCCTAAATAGCACTCAAGGTTGCAAGCTCAGGCAAAAGCCTTCATGTCAGCATGACTTCTGCATTATATTGTTTGTGGCCTGCATCACTGAGCCAGAAACCCAGAGGTTCTTGGTTTGACATTGGTGAGAGAATGGCAAAACAATGCAACAAAGTCTCTGTTCCTAAAAGCTCTCCAGTGAGACCCTTGGCTTTTGTAAGCTGGCATTGCTGTGGAACTGGAATATGATTTAGTATTACTTTTCTTTCTTTAGGGACAACAGTCATTGAAGCCAGTATTTCAAGTTACAGCTCTTGAGGATTCACGTCTTTATTACTTATCTTGTAATATGACATGCATAGGAAACATAATTCTACTGCTTTGGCTAAAGCAAAGTGAAAAGCCCCATTATTTTAAATTAAGTACTGCTACATAAGACTGTACAGAAATAACTAAATGTCTGCATTTTCTAGCAGTTCAAAATGGCTTAGGATCTAAACAGACTAAAAGGCAGCTACTAGTGACAATATTTCCTGAGGTAATAACTACAGTTTCATGTTACTAGTTCTTCTACCTTGTCTTTTGTTCTTGGATGGCAGGAGAGGGAAAGGTAATTAAAACCAAAGAGAAGATACAACTAAAAGCACAGTGACATTAACTGAAATAGCACAATAGGTGCTTACGTGTCTTGAAATACAAGGCATGTCATTGTTTCCAGCTGTAAATGTGAATTGACGGAATTAAATGGTCTTTGGGAGTGGTGTAAAATGTTACTGAGGTGTGTTATAGCAACAACGCTATCAAGGTGGGATACAACTGGCAGTTACAAGCCATTATGTAGCACGGAATGTTGAGCCACTACTCAGCAAAACTTGTACCTTCCCATGCAAGCATGCCCCTATCCTCCATATTTACCTCCTGTCATTTAAGATGTGTTCATGCATAGTAACTTATCAGTGATTGGATCACAGAGAATTTAGTATGGCTAACAAAATGCTGTCTAGTAGCATCGTATGTCAAAATTGAGGGCTACAGAGAAAACTGAAGGGGTTTAAATTCATCTCATTAAGAAATCCTAACACCCCATATGGTGATAACCTATAATCTATTTTAAATATGACCATGTGTCTTCATGAAGTTGAAATGTCCCACAAGAAAGAATCCATAGGCTTCCTTACATCTGGAAACTATGGGAAGCTCTACTAATCCAAAGGTGCCAGCAGTTTATCTGAGGTTTCAAGGGTCTGCTGATAGCAAGTACAAACAATCCACAGAAAAGCCCTATGGTAAGTTTGCCATGAGATTTGCAAAGACAAACATTCCCCACAAACAATGTTTGAGCCTTGCTATTACATTCATGCCTAGAAATTTGTAACTGAAATTTGTTATTTGTTTTACTGTAAACACTTATTTTAAAACCTCATTGTCTGTATGATTCCTGGTGTGTAGAGCATTGAAAACTGCATATCTTCAAACCATACTTAATTTCATATAAGCTTTATTACATATTTTAAGCATATTTGTCCTGTATCAGGAAGAAATAACTCCCATAAATCTAGCTGAACCATTATCAATCACAATTACCTAAGTTCAGGCTATAGTACAAGTCTTGCTTGAACTTTCTAAGCTTTAAAATTCAGAACAAAGTTGTGAACATACCCATTTTAGCATGTCCACCATTCAGTGGCCGAGTTGTGTAATCACTTAGCTCTCCTGTTGTCCTCCAGAAGTCCTGAAGTATCACATGATGCTGGGCATCATTTTCTTTGCTTTACTGAGAATTGAACAGACACAGAAGTCTTCCATGGAATATTCATGTGATTAGTTTATACTTTATTCAGAATAAAATTCAGAGCTCCTGAGAGAGAAGCATTTATTGTGAAATCTCCCTTGTGTCTGAATATCTCCCAAATGTGAGGTTATGAAATATGTTAATTGTACAACTCTTGGTGTTTTTTTCATGAAAATGACCAGAGGTAGTAGTTTGACAGTACAGTCAGCATTCTGTGTCTACTTAGGTACATGAAGTGTACAATCTACTCAATTCACACTGATTAAGTGGTGTTATTAAATAATTCTGTCAGCAAGCATAGGTGTCTGTAGATGAATCTGAATTTCACACTTGTTTTTCCCTGATAGGAAAGGCCAGTCACCTTGGCTGACTCTTCCCTCCTTTGGTTTACAGGCAGCTACTCCTCCTAACTAGCTTCCAGAAACAGTTTCATTTGTATAAGCTTGGAAGCAAAACAGATCACTTAGACTGTAAGTTCAGTACTGCAAAAATAATAAGAAAAAGCAGTTAATCTCCTTCTGATTTTCTTTTAATATTTTTTCTTTGATTTCCCAGAGGAAATTGGAGGTTTTCAAGATGACGTGCTGTACTGCACTCTCAATTAGTTTATAGCGAAACAGTGTCAGGGAAATAGAGCTTTATGGCACAGCATCACGTGGAATCTAGGAGCTAAATTAACCTGCCATTCTTGTCTCTAATGATCTTTTAAAATAATTCACAACACAATACAATTTGTGTGTTCAAAATGCATGTTCCTTTGCTTGCTTACACCTCAGTGTTATGTCCTGCTGCACGCATTTCAAATTTAATCTCCTTTCCTTTTCATTTACAACAGGTGGCTTAAGATAACTGCTGTAATGAGACAAAATAAGAGGAGGAATATAGATATAGTAAATCTTATGTCTGTTCAGATGCTGGGCACCCTGTATTTGTGCAGCAACGGACAGAGCCCAGAGGATTTTTCTCATGACATACTGTGCAGAGCAGTTCTGTGCAGGAAGAGAAGCCCTCCTCTTTGATCATTTTGACTGGGTTCAGCCTGTGGCCAGGAGAGTCGTGCAGCACTGGCCTGCGCCTGCTCAGGCTGTCAGATGGACCACCTTGATGTACGGTGGTCTCCTGGACAGGGTGTGTATTAACACAGAACCTTTCTTGGTACTTCAGTGTAGGTACATTTATGTCATCAATCAGCTGATGTGCAGGTTCACCATGAGTCACTACTGGAAAGAATCAGAGCAATTGTTTATTAGTGTTGGGCTGGAGGTGCTTCTTAAGTGCAAAGAGTGCAGAGAAGACATATCTGAATTTATTTTGCTGCTACCAGGAAATTCTTGACAATAGTGGAGAACTATTAATTAACCACAGATTTCATACAACTACTTTTATTTGTCAGGTGTTTGACTTGGTCCCTATTTTCATCTTCAGTCACCTACTCCTAACTTAGCACTTGCTGAATAAAAATAATCATGGTCATCATTTTTATGCTATAATCAATACAGAAGACACATGATGAAGTACATAGATTATTACTGTTTGTTGTACACACATACATAGTATGACTTGTGGGCTTCATGACTTTGCTGCAGCTTCTGGCTTTTGAAGAGTCCCAACAGCACATGGAAGTGTGCAGAGAGGCCTTGCTTTGCATTTTGCTCCCACAGTCACGTTGATTGTCAGATTTCACACGTATTGCAGAAAAGTATGTATACATATGCTGAGAGCAGTATCCTCTGGAGGATGGTCATGAGGACTTTATTGGGGCATGGGGTGGTGACATCTCTCTCTGCAGGGAGGCTGTCAAAAGGAGATGAAGAAAAGCTTTTTTTTTTGACAGAGGAATACCCTTAAAAAACCTCGGGCTAACTAGAAAGAAGATTTTTGCACTATTTGGAGGGATTGCTCAATTTTGTTGTGCCTGTTAAATGAAATCCTGTTGAGACAACTTACCAGCATGATTTCAGGAGTTCCTGCTGGTAGTACAATCAGCATAAAGGCATTGTGGGTGTTTTACTCAAATAGAGAGAAAACATAAAATTATTGTCTTAGAGTATTTTCCATAATGTTTCATACAATGTCATGTAGGCTTTGTAATTGCCTAGTAATTTATTAGTTTTGCATGTTTTCCCTACTTTTAAATCTTTGTAACATAAAAATAGGGATATTTGGGAAGGTATTGGTTTTACCATCCTTTACCATATTTTCCTTTTCAGACTTTACAGAGAAATTCTATTCCTGAATGTGACCATTTCTATCAAGACAAATTGGTTTGCTTTATAAAAGTCTAATGTCTCGAAAGACAATTTTAAACTTGGTGGGCATTTGCTGCTTTCACTATAAAATTGTTCTTTCAGTTCATCTGCCACTTCAAATAATAACCAATTTATCAACAGCTAATACCATTCACTAATACCATTCACTATTGCAAGAGAAGAATTTAGAAAGTGCTACCTAAGAACATGGCAAAAGTAGGTACTTCAAAAAAGTTTTAATGAATAGCATATTACCTTCAGCATTGCAAATTTTTATGAACTAATAGCTAACAGATTTTAAACAATTTTAGAAGTTGGCAAAAATTCTTTTCAGAGCTGGTAGAGGGGAAGCCTGCAGCTCCAAAATAAAGTGGATCTTTAAAATGGGTGCTAGCATAACTAGGAACTGAGGGAGGTAGCGTTGCTGTATGCAGCCTGAATGTTCCACAGAGGTGAAAGGAGGGAGCAGGCTGGGTGGCCGGGCCAAAGTTAGCATTGCAGCACACTGAGTGCAAGGAGGCAGGAGAGCTTCACAGCTTCCTTGCACCACCAAGGAATAATTGTCGCACAAGTTTTTTAAAGTTAAAGGCTTTTCCATGCCTGCTATGACTTGTCTCAGCTTGGTCCTTGGTGCTCTGTTGAGCTGTTCAGTTACCCAGATGTATTGCTAACCAGATGGATACATGTCAGTGAGGGGAACAGGAAGACAAGCTGAAGCTTTCTCTGAAATAACTTGATAATTCTTACTGAGGTACTATAATTGGAAGAAGCGATCTGAAATGTCTGTTGACTATGAGGAGAGAATCTTGACATGAAGAAAAATATTACCTCCTGCATGAGGCTCAGTCTTTGAGAAAAAATTATTTGTTTTTGCTATTGTTCTTCTGTAATGAAGCAATTTTTGTAGGAAAATTGAGCTGTCTTTTCTCATACACACTTGATCACTGTTGTGTGAACTTTCACAAATATGTTTTTAGCTGGATCTTTGTTCCCCTCTGCACTCGCATATAGCTTTAAGCTATTTAAGATTTTTAGTGGTAGTGACAGATCTAGAACTTCTTAAAAGATATGTAAGGGATCTATTCGTGTTATCCCTATTTGAAAGTCTGCATTACAGTGCCTAATTCTTATTAGAATTACTGGACATTAAACTTCAAATGTTTTATATTACCAGAAAATAGCTCAATCTAAGTCAGAAATACCTTGATGAGAAATATGAGAATCTTTGACTAAATTTTTTAGTTAGTTGTTGTAGAAACCCGTGTAGCCAGATACTGGTACAAGACAAGGAAACTGTTAATGATGTATCTTTGTGCCCTGTTTTCTAGAACTAGAATTATTTTAGTTCTAATGTGTTAAATTTTACATCTCTAAACTCAGGTCTTATTAAGCAGGCACCATGAGCAGCATAGCTGTTTGTTTATGGCAGTATCTGCATAATTATCTCAAGTGAATTGGCTCAGCGAAACTGAACTGGTAAATGCATACAGAAATTGTCATTACAAGGGTTTTTATTATTATTATTAGTTTGATTTCTGTAACCATTATATCACAAAGAATTAGAGATGGTGGGGTTTTTTTGTTTGGTTGGATTTTTTTTTTAAATATGCATTGAATCCAACTGTTGGGTTGGAATTTTGTAGGCATTTCTAGGTGAATCAAACCAGAGACTGGTGTAGCTCAGAGCCTCACAGGTGGCAGTCAGAGAAAATTTTAGTCATCCATCTATTTAAAAAAAGTTTACATATGAGTTTATGACCTCATGATTAAGTTCTTCTATCACTTAGCAGGTGTAAAAAGGTGTTTCTGTAAAAGTGCTGGTTATGTTGTCATCAATCAATACAGCTGGCCAAGACTTTGACTTTTCCAATACCTTTGACAACAAATTTACAGGTTAATTATGCATTGTATTAATAATGTCCTTTTACAGTCTGCAGTTCCAGTTCATATGAGAGCCCATTTCTGCAGGTATCATTCAGAGGGATTAACAGGAGTTTCTATTACCTTTTCATTAAGGCTGTCTTTTTATGAAGTTCACCAGTTTATCTTCTTGCTAGCTTCAGCTGGACATCATTTGATTCTCTGATCATTTTTCTGTTCTGCTCTATTTAAATACAGATGATCAGAATGATACATGCAGTTATAGAAGGAAGCATACCATTAAAGGACTGCATGGCACGTTACTTGCCACATCTTAACCAATTAAAAATGTGTTGAATAATCCCTTCTAAAATAACACATCCCAGCAATCATTAGTTTACTGATTAGAGGACGAACAGAGTAAGGTTTTTATTTAACCTGCAGCTATCTGAGTAGACGATCCCAGTCATCTACTCAAAAGAATAAGTCTTTTACTAGAAAAAATGAACTGGATTGGAACTAGCTTTCTTGGCTGTACTTAGTTGTGATACAGCAGGTATATGAGAAATCTTACCTTGTATCTTGTACTCCTGTTATTCTGGATCACCTTGTGTGTCTCCAGTCTTGCTCCAGTCTGGAATGGGGAAGGTATTTCAGCTTAGATGCAGTATAGCAACAGAGAGAAACATGGAGAAGAGAAAACATCTACAGCTATATTTCTTTTCTTCAGGTTCTCAAGGTACATGTGAAAGTTAGCATGTGCACCCTGCTTTACCTGCCTCTGAAGTGCGTATGCCAAGACTGGAGATGTAGCACCAAAAACCAAATGGCCACCAGTAGAGCCCTTCTTAACATGAGATCCAGCAACTTTCTTTACAACTCCTGTGAGTTGAGGTGGGCAAAAAATGTCTTCTCCTTTCGAAGTTTTTCTAGGTTTTGTTTTGCCCCTGATTACACTGATGTCTGCTGAGTATTCACCACTTCTGAAAATTTGCCCTAATTCTGGTGTGGTCATTCAGGATCCTTATGGCTCCTGTGCTAATTAACAATCATTCAATATTATCAGTGGTCTGTCTGTCACTTTTTTGATGCAGCAATGCTGGCCAATGGCTGTCACAAAGTTCTTGAATGCACTCACCTAGTGATACAAGTTCTCACATCGATCCTTTTAGCTTTGAAGGATACATGTCCCAGACTACAGATGCTCTGAGGTGGTTTAATCTGTATACCATTCCACTGCAGTTAATAATTTCCAAATGAACAATGAGCCCTCTATTTACTGGTGCCATTTGAACTTACCTTTAATACCACCTGACTTCAAAGATAAAAATACATTTATTTAAGCAAAAGACTACGGTTTAAAAAAAAAAGGTGGCTAGGAAGGAAACAAAAAAAAATATGCAATCTTCAAGACTGTTTCATATGGAAGTGTGTTCCTAGCTGTCACTTTGAATCTTGACAGCACATTTCAGCCATAGCAGCCTAGGGATCAACTTGGCTGGCGCTACTCTGCCTCCAAATATTACTTCTCCCAGTTGGCCCCTATGTCTGCTTTGTATACTGGATTCTAGCTGGTATAACTGAAGCTAGAAATAGCATTATTGATGTGCTTTGCTGCTATAAAAGAAGCAGAGGAGGTAAGATCTTGCATTAGATGGGATCTAAGCCACATATTTATATAAAAACATTTACCTTTTAAAAAGGAGGCCTTCTTGTATTTCAGCTTTTTTGAGCACTTCAGGAGAGAGCAGTGCAAGTGCAAGCTGAACTGGGAATGCTTGTCTCTGAGCTAATGAAAGGTTCTTCAGTGTGTTGATTCTCTGCTTATGTTTTCTTTCTTGCTGAGGAAAACAATTGTATTCTAGCTGCAAACTAGACCTCCCCTTTTCAGGCAAAAAAATTTACATTGTGAAATACTTGTTTTTTTTAACTGATTGCAAATTGCATAAAAGTTATATACTGTGTAATAGTTCCAGTTGCATGTAGCTTTTCCACTCGCTAAAGAGACTACACACCCCAATTTAATCAACCATGTGTCAACATTAAGAGCAAAATACATATACTAAACTCATTGTTTTTCTGAATGTTTCTTCCTCTGGCAGTTGCTACACAGCCAGTCTCTGCTTATCTCCACACAGGCCCTTCAGATAAACCAACACAATTTAAGTGACTGTGCAGGAAAACAGAGCCATAAACCTCTCTGCCTTAAAGAGAACCATCTTAAAAGTGATGGGGCTTTTAACCTAGATAAAGCTCACCCTTCAGCTGAGACAAATTTGATGCAAATGATCAGTGAGTTCATTTTAGGCTTCCTGGGCCACAATTGTTTCCCAAACACTTGGGAAACTGCTGTGAGGAGTCTCCTGCTCCCTAATATTACCCTAATATTCAGTTCCCACTGAAACTGGAGGCTATTGATTGTGTCTGTATATCCTGAAACTCTCAAACTAGGAACCTTGCTTTAGGCATGTATCTATTCTTATTGTGTCAACATTATTTAAGCTTCCTTTGCATCTGAGCTGAGATGCTATCTAGATGTTAAGCTAGGCTCAAGCGGTAGTTCATTGACTTAGTCTGATTTGAACTTAATGTTTTCAGGGGCTGAAAATTAAAAAAAAAGATGGAATAGAGAGACACAGTGTCCTTATGTTGTTAAAAATCATATGGTAAATAAAGCTGCCTTATATATTACGGTAGGCAGGACAACAAATGCAAGTGAAAGAGACTGGATTTTTCAATTCAGTGTTTCAACCTAAACCAAGTGCTTACTACAGGGAAAGGGGAGAGCAGATCAGGAGAAGTATATGTATATATGTATACATATCAAGCAAAGTGCAAAATTTGATAACTGTAGATGGAAAGTTGCATGATAGGAAAATAAATTGTTTAACATACTCTTTTCCCCCTCTTTCTGAACAATGTGGGTAGTCTGCCTCATACATGAACTAGGAGTGAAGGGGAATGTGTAGAAAAGGATACAAGTGTTTTAACATGAGAGAATAACAAGGTGCACCTGGCACATGTCGTCTCTTGTTGGTTACAGAGGAAAATCATGTGCTCCTGCTGAGAGCCTTCCTCTTCGCTGCCCTTCTTAGAGAATCCCAAGGCACCGTTTAGATGTGATGGAATTTTCAAACTCCACTCGCTAATTCATAACCTGGTGCCTGGTGCACTGTGGTGGGAGTATTTTGGAGCTTGTACTTATTGGCAGATACCAGGTTTTTTGTTAAGTGTTTTCCTTGACTTTCTCCTTCATTTTGTGAGATGTTATTTGGAAAATACAGCCTCCCTTTGGGGGATTTTTTCACTTTAAAAAAGTATTGAAAAACTTGAAAAATCCCACCCTTACGAGTACATTCATGGAGGAAATAGCATTAAAAGCACTAAACACTACCTGCTTTTATAGCCAGGGTGTCTGTATTGTGATTTCTGGTCGGGAAGCAGCAGCTCGAGGGAGATGAATTGTGTTCACCAGGAGAGGGCTCCCGCAGTCTTCTGATATTACTGAACCTAGGAGCTTGAAGACCCAAAGGTGTAGCTACAGAAAAATTCGTGCAAGAACTGCTCGAATTGGTTTGTGTTCACCAGTGTACTGTAGATACCATAAATGGAAAACGTAAATAAGTCTGATTATCCTTAAAATGCTTATTTTAAAAAAAAACCAGTGAAAAATAAGGATGATGTTCCAAATTGGCTTGATTTCTTCCTTTATATGGCTATTGTTAATTATTGTTAAGCAGCATTTAAAGATTATGGAAATCAGCTTTGTAAACAGCACCTCCACCAATGTGCAGATAAACATTACTGTGCTTGACTTCGCCAAGGAAATTCTGTAGGCTTATGAAGTCCCTTTATTTTGGGGTGCTTAGTATGGTTTAATCACTATTACAGGAATAAAACTAAGGTTTCAGATAGAAAACAGGATTTTTTTTCAAATTGTTTATGACTTTTTGCTGCCCTCTAAATAACCTTGCATATCATGGAAGATAAATTTATATCATGATGGAAACACAGAATCAGCCTAGCTATACCACCTCTTTTCTTAAAGATAAACATGGTAAGATCTTTATATGAATGCTATTGCATAAATAGTGTATTGGGTACTGTCTTCATTTCTGCTTTAAACAAAAGAAAGCAAGGTTTCTAACAATTGTTTCTAACAATTGTTAAATTAACTCTGCTTTTTAGTTCTGGTTACCATTGTAAATTACAGATTTAGTTCTGCTTACAATTTACGGTAAGCATCATCCCATGAAATTCATGCATGGAAAGTAGAAATCAGTTTATTACAGTGCATGCACATAACCAAAGAAAAGAAACCATTATTAGTTTATGGTGTGTTCTTTAAATAAAAGCTTTTTCTGGCCTGTTTATTGTTGTTGTGGTCATTGGTCATAAAATTCTCAGTATAGTCATGTTTCTAATAGGTGTTCATAATTGGTTGGAAGTTCTGTTTCAGCAGAAACAACTGCCAAATGGTGGAGAAGAAACCTTTACCTTTCATGTGTTTGAACAGCTGTCAATGAAATAGTCTGCAGGGTTCCCATAGCTTTTTAGGGATAACTTGGTCTAGTCAACCTCTCATTTTTACAGCTGTGTTCCTTTTTTTTCTAATGCTACTCTTTAATCATTTTCATGGTTGTAATTCAACAATCTTTTATCAGGATCAAACCTATTGTGCCATGTAATGGACCAATAAGAATGGAGGGAATAATTTAATAGCAAAAGGTAGTTTCATGTTGGAGCTGTATTACAAGGTGTTGCTTAGGTCAGAGAACATACCAGAGTCTACATCCAGTGAGCTAAAATAAATTTATCTTAAAATAAACAAAACTATCTATGTTTTTTCACCATACTATTAGTAAAGCCCTAGGATCCTGGGAAGTTGTACTCATTCCCTCTTCAGAAAGTCTCACACAAGTGTCTTCATAACTTTTTGGAAAGTCTCCAATTTTAGACTGTTTCAGATTAAGAGGAAAAACAAGTGCCAGAGTTTGCAGTCTCATCCACTGCATTTTTTAGTTATCTCATCTCTTCTGTGAAAGGAATGGCAATTGAGGGACCCTGCTGACTGCAGGTGTGAAGATGTGCAAGGGGGAGATTGGTATTACGTGCCCCTGAGAGCTCCTGGGAGCTAGATGTAATTTGTCTGACATAAATGGCCTTGGAGCAGCTTTTCTGAAAAACAGGCTCCCACCAAACCAGGAAGAGATCAAAAGTGCCCTGAATGAGCATCAGTCCCTGAATGATCTTAAGGAACAATCCCAAGTAGAGCATATTGCAATTTGGTTCCACAGTAGGAATGAGGTTCTGAATTTCACCCATCATGATTTGCAGTGAGGATCAGATGAGGCTATGCTATCTGAAATGTGTTCTCCTACTCCAGGATATTAATTGAGGGAATGTATCATTGAGGCTTCCAACAATTAACTTCATGAGATGTGTGTTGGAACTGATGGAGTCTTAAAAATATATGTAATTGTTTTCTCTGTATTTGGTCCCAGTAGTTACATAAAAATGAGTTTCATTTTCCTGCAGTAAACAGCTTGCACATTTCCCAGTTGTGCTAACACCACAAAAACTCCAAACGAGCAGAAAGTAAAAATTTTGATTGTATTCTGACCTCTTGCACAGCTGCTTAATCCTTAGGCCAAAAGGCCAAAATCCTTATGAACACTAAATGAACTAAATTTGGTGGAAAGCTTCATAAAGACAAGGGAATTACTAGGAGTTAAAACAGAGTAAGACTGGAGAACCTAAGTGTGTTCTTCCACATAAGTAAATCTGGATATAAGGTACAAAAAAGCACTAAGATTACTTCTAGTAGAGATGGTTTTATTTATCTCCTTGCTTAGCTATTTTTCTCTCCATAAAAAAAAAAAACCCAGCAGATTTATAGTTAAAATTATATTTAATGGTCTTGTGGTCTGTCATTAAATGGGATTTGTGTCTTTGTGGTTCCTACTGAGTGAAGAGATGAGCAACTGTTTGCTTATCACCAAGTTACTCCTCTGGAGAAATTTTGCACCATAAGTGCCTTTAAAATCCTTTTGTACACTATTTTGTTCACAGGGACAGTAGTAAATGTTTCCTGCTCAAAAATGTCCAATTAATGTGGCATTCAAGTGATACAGATGTGAGCCTTAACCTGCTAAGACAAAGCAAACATTTCACTGGATGTAAAAGGAGGGCCAACCTACTTTAGTCTTAAATGTCAAATCATATTCTGATAATTTCCCAGAGGATTGTTGTTAAGCCTCAGTATTAAAAGGATCATCTTAATCATAGCATTGTTTTGTGGTGAAGAGACCTTCAACATCATCAAGTCCAATGCTAACCCAGCACTGCCAGGTCACCACTAAACCGTGTTCCTAAGTGTCACATCTATATGCCCTTTAAATACCTTCAGGGATGGTGAGTCCACCACTTCCCTGGGCAGCCTGTTCCAATGCTTGATAACCCTTTCTGTGAATAAATTTTTCCTAATCCCTTAACCTTATCCCTTGCTACATGGGAGAACAGACTGGCACCCACCTCACTACAACCTTATTTCCAGTTGTTTTAGAGAGTGACAAGGCTTCCCCTCAGCCTCATTTTCTCCAGGCTAAACAACCCCAGTTCCGTCAGATGCTCTTCATAAAACTTGTTCTCTAGACCCTTCACCAGTTTTGTCACCAGCTTCTGGACATGCTGCAGGAGCTCAAAGTCCTTCTTAGAGCAAGGGCCCCAAAACTGAACCCAATATTCAAGGTGCAGCCTCAACAGTGTTGAGTAGAGGGGGATGGTCACTTTCCTAGTCCTGCTGGCTATGCTGTTTCTAATACAAGTCAGAATGCTGTTGGCCTTCTTGGCCACCTGGGCACACTGATGGCTCATGTTCAGCTGGTTGTTGACCAAGACTCCCAGGTCCTTTTCTGCCAGGCAGCTTTTCAGCCACTCTTCCCCGGGCCTGTACCATTGCATGGGGTTGTTGTGACCCAGCATGTAACTACAAGGGCAAAATGAAACATTCATATTTGTTCAAATAACAGAGTTTGGATTGTGGCAATATTTTCTTTTACAATATTTCCTAATATTAGTATGTAATGAATTCATAACTTTCAAATATTTTGCAATATTTTCTCTTCAAAAGCAAACAACATTAATAGAAGTCTGACTTTGCCTTTATAACAATGATGCTAGCTGTAGCCTTACAGCACAGCTCAGCTTTTTGAAAAACACTGACCACATCGTCTGCAGTTATATTCTTTGTGAGAAAATCGGGTTTTTTGACAAAGGTTGTGTCAGAATCATGAAGACTATTTTCACTAAGGACATGCTATATTAGGCTTTTTGTATATATATAAAATAAGATAAAGTTTAATAAGGAGGCCAGGAGATCATGATAACCTTTGGAGTAAAGCAGATATCATTAGTATCTCTGAGCTTGCAGAGATTTAAAAATAGGTGCTGTCGTAAGACTCACTGGCATGTGGATAGCATCATACCCTGGTATGATGACACAGATTTTCTTAATGGCGCAGAATGATGCATTATGAGTGATTATAGGCAAAACTGTCCTTTTCAAATGCTTGGAAAGAAACTGCTTGTGCTTTAGTAATGTTCAAAGGTACTGTCACAAACTTATTCTGCCCAGCAGATACTTGAGAAGGGTCTGGTTCTGATGCGTTCCTGTGTCACTGGTGCAATGTGGCTAGCTAGTGTTAGCACAGGTATGCTTTTATTTATCTTTCTGTATTTTGTTTCTCCTCCTGTCAAAAGTCACTTCAAGTGAATATGAACAATAACAACAGCTCTACCTACCATCATTGGAAAGGCAACTTTCAACCAAGTATACCTACTATAAAAACACATTCTGTTGGATCAAAACCAAGCAACTTCAGGAGTCTTCATTACCTACTGCATGTAAAAGGCATTAAAAAAAAAAAAAAAAAAAGAGGGTGGTATTCAACAGTATATAAATAGACATGACATGTAAGAACAAGAAATCTGGCCTCAGAGATTATAAACCATATGTCATGGTCAAAAATGGTTCAAAAATTTACCTAATAGTCTATATAGATCATGATTTTATACCATTATTGCAGTCATGTGTGGGGAAAAACTAAGAAACTTGTCTAGGACCAGAGTCCCATCACTGCTCTAAAACAGTTCCAGACTCTACTAACATATTTTCTGGCTATGACTTTTATTGTAAATAGTATAGGCATAATTAGGCTTTCATAAAAATCAAAGCCTAAGTTCCTGGACCCAACAGGATTTATGAAGGATGTATTTCTGGAGACTATGACATTTAATACTGTTTATCTTATATGCTGCACACATAAGATATTGGGACTACTGTGAGAAAACTATTGATTTTTTTTCAAAAGTGCAATGATAGCTGACAGACCCCTATGGATTACAGAAGGAATCCTTTGATAGGGAAGTTTTCCATGCCACCTGTCCTATATTTCTCAAAAGGAGAGCCGGAACCTATCTCAGCACGATTGGGAACAGACACTTTTCTTCCTGACTGTCCTCCTCTTCTTCGTTCTCACACATCTTCAGACTGGTGGATGGTGGGTTTTTTACCTTTCCTCAGGTGTTCACACTGCTGAGAAGGAAACATTTTGTCATGAGAGCTTTCAGGCTCTAGGAACAGGGCTACATGCCTGGAAAGGCTGCATCCACCAACAAATACAGCAGCAATGTGCATGCCTTATGAAGAGTGACTGAGGGAACTGGGGCTCTTTAGTCTGGAGAAGAAGAGACTGAGAGGAGACCTTATTGCTCTCTACAACTACCTA
>JAVSBS010010336.1:1714-21075 GCA_033124195.1 Coracias cyanogaster
GGGGAAGGAAAGGGGGGGTGATAGAGAGGCTTGGTGGGCACCTGGCGCTCAGCCAAGGTTAACCCACCACAATTGGTTTTACTCAGATTGTGGCAACCTTCACCAATAAAGAACAACTGTAGCCCAGAGCACTGATTTAATTTTGATGCACAATGAAGGACCACTATCTGGTCTAAGGCAAACTTATCACACTTAAGTGGGATTCAAAGTGGTAGGAGGCAAACCAAGAAATCCCCCATCTTTAGCAACTTATATTTATGGTGGGGACAGACAACTGACATCAAAAGTGAGTCAGGAAAAGTCAAGAGGGCAGAGCAGTTGACTTCTCTTTCCATGCACATTGGTGCAGTCTGATGCTGCATCAAGTCCAACCATATGGGCAGTGTGGTGGAAGACTTGCTGACTTTTTGTAGGATGCCTTCTGTTCAAAGCCTGTGTTTTCATAGGTTTTATATTTCAGGTACTGGGTTTTTAAATATCTTGTTGCCATTTCTCAAGAAATTAACCTACTAAAAATCCTTACCAACTGCCAAGCCTTTGGATTGAACAAGTATTTTTATAGAGAAAACAAGCAGAGGTGGTTTTTCTTCAGCTGATGCATGCTCTGTGTTTGTTTAGGTACTGTTGTGGGAGTTGTCCTCTACACTGGAAGGGAACTGCGCAGTGTAATGAATACTTCAAACCCAAGAAGTAAGGTATGGTGTGCAAAAGCAGTCTTAGAGTAAACAAAAAGGAGCAGAAATGTCTCATTTTTAAAAGAAAATAATTCCAAATGTTATACATACACACTACAGGGACAACCTCATAGGAGTAATGATTCCTATCTTCCAGCCCTAAGATTTAAGATACCATAGCAGAACCTACTTATCTTTAATTATTTTGATCCTATTATACATGTGTCTTTTCACTTTTTTTTTTAAGATTGGTAAAACTATTGTTTTGTATGGTTATAATGAGATAGTCCCAGTTAGAATAGGAAAGCTTGTTTTGCTACGTTCTTCTGTTGTAGCAAAGCTAAGACAAGATGCAGGGATGTTTATATAGGCTGCAGCTTTTGGCAGTAGGAGTCCTCTTACACCTCTTCAGGCATTGCTGAGCTTCCAGAGGATGAAAGTCTTATTTAATAAGCTGGCAACAGTAATGCTTATACATTTAAATATGTTTGTAGTGTTTTAAAAGAGAAGAAGTTGACTAGTGGGGAATGGCTCTTTGGATATGGCAGTTCATTCCCTTTGTGAATATTTCATTGAGCTAACATCTTCATTTGTGTGCTTGAAATGTCTCTTTTATTTCTTTAGATTGGTCTTTTTGATTTGGAAGTGAACTGTCTTACCAAGATCCTATTTGGCGCTCTTGTAGTGGTCTCGCTTGTCATGGTGGCCCTTCAGCACTTTGCTGGCCGCTGGTATCTTCAGATCATAAGATTTCTCCTTCTGTTCTCAAACATCATTCCCATTAGGTAAGGCAGTTGCTAATTCTTCCTGGCAAAGTACTGCTTGCTTTGTGTTCTCCTCCACGCTTCTAGTATGAACAAGCACGTAAACTCTTATCTGTTCCTCATTTGACAACTAAGCAAATCTAGGAATAGAAATCAAATTACTGTTCAAACATAAAAATTGCTTTGTTGTTTCTGCTGAATTGGTTCAACATATTCACCCATTCACTGACTCCAGCTCAGGCTCTGGATTAGTCACTTAAGGCCCCTTCTCTGTGTTTGGACTGCCTGGTTACTTTGATAAGGGCAGAGCAAAAAATGGAAAAGGAGGGTTATTTATATAGTAGTGTAATAGGATCCAATTGCCTTTTAGAGTGGACTGAAAATTTAATATTGTACTATATTAATAAGTAGATTGTTACTTTTAGTGTACATCTGGGATTCATTTCAGTTCCATTTTTAACCTGTTGTCCATGTATCAATCATACCGTCCTTACTTGTCTGTGTCCATCTTCTCCTCAAATTATATCTGTTCTTCTCAGTGTAATTTTATCATCTGTCTTTGAATTACACTACCATTGCAGCAATGCACAGTTCTTCTCATTTACCACCTGACCACTGACTTTTAATATACTTTTCTTGAACCACCCTCTTTGGCAGCTCAAACTCAGCGTGGAAGACATGTCCTTTCATTGCACTGTGGCAGTTCACAATGATTTTTTCCAAAGTTTAGCTAGTGATACATTTTCTTTTTTCCCTTCCTCCTGCATAGTTTACGTGTGAATCTGGACATGGGGAAAATTGTCTACAGCTGGGTGATCCGCAGAGATTCCAAAATCCCCGGGACTGTGGTTCGGTCCAGCACTATTCCTGAGCAGCTGGGGAGGATATCCTATTTGCTTACAGACAAAACAGGTATCTATGTAGAAAATAACAGTTTGGAGTCATGGTATGTTGTTGTTTGGATTTTGTTACGTTTTTGGCCAGCTGGAGAGTATAATGTAAGATTTCTTTGGACTATAAGAAATATGCATTTCCTGTCACTTTGATAATACGACTTAATCAGTTTTTGAAAAACAACTTCGTATTTTTTTGTTCTGAACAGACTAGAAGTAGATAGGACAGGAATATTATGCTACAATATTATTTAGGAACTCTTCAAGTATCCTATTAAGACAAAGTTGAGGGTGAAAATAAAGTAGAAACAACTTCTGGAGTTAGTTTTCAAAACCCAGGTGAAGATAGCTTACATGTGTATGCAGAAACATACCATCAGTCTTTCTGCTGCCATTCTTGCACTTCTAATTTTGAGCTTGAATTCAGAAGACCTCAGCTGTAATGAAAAGCTTGGTCTGACACAGAGTCCTGGTCCCATTGCAGTTGTTTCCAGTTTGCTTTGGTTCCAACAGAACCAGAATTACGCTTGCAGCTCTTGCTAGCATTGACTTCAGGGTGAATCTCATCCTTATTTACTGACACAGTGATGTGCACCACTACTTCCTGGGAGAATCATCCCTCAGATTTGTTAATATTGTCTTTTTTGCTGGCCTGAGCCTAGTGCAGTGACTGATTCAGCTTCTGGGCAGTTTCTCTTGGATTTGGGGTACAGCAGGGATAAGAACGTGTGCTGGGGAATAGGTGTGTGCATTCCCACTCCATGTCTGGTGCTGCTTCTCTTACAGGGACTCTAACGCAGAATGAGATGGTCTTCAAGCGACTTCACCTGGGAACGGTAGCTTACGGCCTGGACTCCATGGATGAAGTGCAGAGCCATATATTCAGTATATACACGCAGGTAGAATTGTGTTACTTAACAATTTGTTCACAAAACAGTTTTCCAGGTGGCTGGGCTAATGGTGAATTAATATAGCAGGGATATGCTTATGAACTATTACTTTTGTGAAAAGTGTGAAGGTCTTTGGATGCTTAATACATAAATATTATCATGATTGCTTATTACATTCAGAGATTGTTTCATATCCACCAGTCTTTAACTGACACAGCACATCTGTGATCTGCAAGTGTGCGTGCCTGTGTCTTGTCACTGAGGTCTGACTGTAAAATAACATACTGTTACTTCAATATTCACCACTTACAGCAGCCACAGCATTGCTTTTTTGAAAAATTTTCACTGGGTAATGTTTAGTGGATTAAGTTGCCATTTGAAACGCTTTGTACTGGGGCAATAGTAAAGGAAAGGAACCATCAGTACTCACTAAGCAGTAACAGAGAACAGCACCAGTATCCCTGCTTTAGGTGTGATTGTTAAAGAAGAAAATGGTAAAGGTAGGATTCTTTCACTAATGCACTAGTGATCTTGTATGGTGCATAACTGACGTCTGCTTTGAGAACTATCTACACCTAAAGAAGGCAGCCAAGTCAACATTTTAAAGTATAGAACAGGAAAATCCTGTTTTGGGAAGTCTCTCCCTTGCATTCCTCTTTCAGTACCATGGGATAATCCAGCATCTTAAAGCTTTCATCTCTGTTATTAGACTTTTGTTTCAGTTTTGTGTGATAACCAAATAATGCCACATGACTTGTCTGGGTCAGCAAACTGTATTCCTTAGCATATTAAGGTAAATGAGATGCTTATTAATTGAAATGTCATACAGTTGCATGCATTTCCTTTGTAAAACAGGGGATGAGCTTTTACTTAGGAATATTACTACCTTTAGAAAAAAAGAAAAATCGGCTGTCAGTGGCTGGTGTTCCAGCCACCCCTCTGAGTGGTACTTCTAAAAGATTTAAGAATTGTCACTAATTATGTAATCATGGAAGCATTATTTTTCATTTTCTGCTAATAACAGTTCTCTCAACTGCAGCTAGAAATAACTTTTTTGTGACTAACTGACAATTAGATTTTTTTTTTTTTCTTTTTCTTCTGTAAAATGTGATTCCAGAGATGCAATCAGCAGACGTTAGTGATGGGTTACTACTCCCTGTCATACATCAAGCATTTCCATTTCTCAATAGTTGTGGAATTGCTTCATTCCTACAAAAGCCACAGGAGCAATTTTTGAAGTGCCCGTGCTTTTCCTTGAGCGTGCACACCCACTGCAGTGAACTGGGCTGTTTTTTTTCCACATCACATTGTTTTTCTTTGCTCTAGAGATTTTTAGAATTAAGGATACTTTCTATACCCCCCACAAAGTGAAACATGAAACCAGCATTCTTGCCTGGAAAAAGGCACCACCTACTGTAAATAGGATTTTTATTTGGGGGTTTTGTTCATGGTGGTAAAGATGCACAGTGGGTTTCCTTGACCTCAGTGATCATTTGGTGACATAGCTCTTCCCAGGGCAGACGGTCAGGCTACAGTGCACTTTTAACTAAGCATATAATAGTTGATAAATACATGGTATTTTGAGTAATTACCTTTTTCACTGGCATGTCCAGAGGATTTGCAAGTTACCTGAGACATCTCTCTCTCCTCCTCTGCTTTCACAGCCTTCTTAGCATCTGGTTCTTCTCTTGGTATTGAGACCCTTAAATGACTGAACTGTACTTTAAAGAAAAAAAAAACCAACAAAAAACAACCAACCAAAAAACATAAGTCAGATCTATTTGCCCTCATTTTGTACTCAATCTCCAAAGAAAACTTGACCCCTGGTTAATTATTTGCCAAAGTATTCAATATTTGCCAAGAACACTTGGGTGACTGACTAGTCCAGTATGTCACTAGTACTTTATGTCAATCTAATCTTTAATGTCACTTCAGTTGAGGCTTTGCTGTTGTTTGGTTTGGTGTTCCAAGAGTGCTGATGAGCAGCAATATTAAATATGAAGATCTTATGTGTCCTCATCATTAGAGTGTGGAAAATAGCGCATGGAATTACACTGGTAAAGGATAAATCTCATAAAACTTTTATAATTACCAGGTGAGATTCCTTGTAATGAGAAGCATTTGCTGGCAATGATTCATTTTGAACTGTAGTTCTTATTCTTCGCTCTTATTTTTACCATGTTGTGGCCTTTGACCTGGAAGTGAAACTTTTGTCCTCTTGACACTAAAGGTTAACAGAGCAGGAAACTAGATCACTGTGTGTCCCTTCTTCAACCAGGATAATTTAGTAATTGTGCAATTATCCGAAGACGCCCATTCTGATACTAAAAATAGTATTAAAAATTAAATGAATGTAATTAAAATTTTCTCGATCCATAGAAGTCATCTGTTTTCTGTTTTCGGCAGTTACATTCTCTTGCACATGAAACCAAATTGACTCTAAATTTTCAAAGCCACTGTTTGTTTGGGGTTTTTTTGTGGAGCAGAAAGTGGTTTCATAGAGTCTTCAGACCTTGGTCTTTCACCAGTTGGTGTTTAGTGGCTCAGCAACAAAGGGTCTTTTTCTCAGTGCACCATTCTAAACACTTGGGTAAATCTTTTGGGACACTTCACCAGTAACAATGATTAAGAAGTTGCATTACACTGTGTTCCTGGTGATGGTCTCAGTTAAGGTGTATGGAGAGTGCATCTCATTCCTGGGGACGTAAGAGTTTGCACAGCTGCTGCTTTTATGGGCTTCACTGAAATAAAAGCTTAATTTAAATATTTTTAATCCACAAAAACACTTTTATTTTGCTTTCCTTTTTATAAGCAATCTCAGGACCCACCTGCTGTGAAGGGTCTCACCTTAGCCACCAAGGTGCGTAAAACCATGAGCAGCCGAGTGCACGAGGCGGTGAAGGCAATCGCGCTGTGCCACAACGTGACACCAGTATATGAGTCCAATGGGGTGACGGACCAGGCTGAAGCCGAGAGACACTACGAGGACTCCTGCAGGGTGTACCAGGCCTCCAGTCCTGATGAGGTCAGTATCCATTTGGGTGTATGAAAAGATAAATGTGACCTTGCTTGTTGCTGAACCAAAAAAAAGAAATTGCTTGCTGAAAGTAGTCCAGTCTAGTGAAGGGGATAATATTTTAATGCATTTATTGCGCTGATGACCCATGAATGTAAGTGCCCTCTCAGCTGATACATACTTCAGCAAATCTGCCTCTCTGCCTGCAGCAGCAGAGCTACATGGTGACTAATATCTGGCCATTGTATCAGCCTCTGCATCACAGTTTTGCTCATGTTTCTGCACCTTTTGTCCACAGTGTATTTTGCAGCTCAATACCGTGAGTCCCTTTGACCACGTTTGGTAAATTACAGGAGATCTTGTCTTGTTAGCAGAGGGAATGACTTGTGTCAGGGGGTTAGAGCACTCCCACAAGTCAGCTTTTCCCTGATCTGCATGGTGTTCAAACTGCCAGACCAAGTGAAAAGTTGTAAATCATGCTGGGTAGCACTGCTAACCCAGCACACAGCCCTTCCCACGCGAGTGGGACAGACCTGGGGCCTGAGTTAATTCTGCAGTGAGTGAAGTGCACAAGAGTTTGTCTCGGAGCAAAGCTATGCCCTGCCAGTTCTCTGCAGGCACCCAGCCCAACCTCATACAGTAAAGAGAAACTTCACAGCTCTCTAGAGACTCACTAGAGACCTTTACTGAACACTCGAGAGATCAGGTTTAATACACGACTTACAATTACAGTGCTCCTTGCCACCCTCTGCAGAATTTGGAAAATCTAGTAAAAATGTTGTTTCCTTCTGTCATGAAGACAGGAGGAATAAATTATGGCTCCATGTATTGGTTACGCTTCTTGGATACATATTCTTTAGTGCAACTAGGGTAAAACAATTTGGTTTTCTATTTATTTGTACAATTACACATGCTCTGTGCCATTGAAAGAGGCTGAAGTTTGAAGCTTCCTGTAAGAATCCTACTGACAGTATGAGATCATATGACCTGTTTGACTACATTTGAAGGGTTCTTTCATTCATTGCCCCAAATAAAACAGATTTGCATCTGATAATAACCTTTTCACCTTTAACATCAGAAGCCAGGCTGCTTTCCTCATTGTTAGGAGGTGACAAATTGTTTGCATAGAAACAAATTTATTTGTTAGAAGCCCAGATGTGTGAGGGTTTTGACTGTTGCGTCTATTACTGAAGGTCTTGCACACAATTAGTTTCCACATTTCATGTACATTCAAAATATTCCTTACGGTGTTTTTCTTCTAAAGTAGGCAATTCATCTATTTGATATAATGTGTTCTTGTCTCTACTATACAAAAGCTGCATCTTTGCCTTTTTTTCCTCCTCCCTTGATGTGCCTACAGCCACCACAAGCACTTGCTCCTCCCCGGCTTTGGAGCTGATGAGCCCTGTGCATGTGTCCTCTCCCCCCACATGATCTACATCAGTGTTTTGCTCACCTGCTTTTCTCCTCTAATGTGTTGCTTTCTCCTGTGAAGACAGCTTGCAGAAAGCAACTGCCTTTCGATTGAAATGAGTTCAGAATGATTTCCAGATGGTAATTTTTGTGATTTGCATTTAAGGTTTTGTTGTTTTGTTTTGGTTTTTTTCTAAAGCATTCACTGGCTATTTTTGCACAGATCCTCTGTTTATTTACGCATATATTGTGTTATATAGTGAAGTCAGTGATTTTTATTTTCCTTTTTCACTTTATACTGTTCTGTCTTTAAAATATTTATGCAGCAATTTGTCTGAAATTAAGGGATTATTGTTGCTTTGTTTTACTATTCCATGATAAGTAATCCATCCAAGATTACTGTTTAAATTCTTTTTTCCTTTCTTGTGGTGTCTTAAGTAGAGAATTATAGAGGGTTCAGAAATCAGATATGCTTTTCTGCACTGAGGAAATCTTGTCTGTAGGTCTTAGATGTATAAATATTGTTTAGACATGGTCTGTGTGTGTCATACTAGATGGTACAAAATGCAGGATCAGCACAAGTCAAGTCCTTGAGAAGAGAGAGATGCTGTTAAATAACATTCCCTGTAGGGGAATGGCTTTGGACTCCTGTTAAAGCCAGCCTTTGAAATCCTATATCAATAAAATATTGCCATGGCAGGGAAGGTCAGTTTATGAAATGAGTACAAAAACTTGTATTCTCTTTACTTTAACAGCAAGGGTAATTTCTACCAGTTGGCATAGGATTCATTTCCTGTAACAGAAAGCAGGATTTCCTAAATTTGTTTCCTGTGCACGCTGCCATTTAGAAGTCTTGAAGTATCTTTATTCAGATATCGGTTACAGCCTTGGGGCTCTGCAAGCCAGTTGTCAGTTGTAGCCATACAGTAACTAACAGGGGAAATGAAATAGATATAATCTGATCAGAGATAAGAGTGCCTGGGATTCCTGGGCAAACAGTCTTTAACCCTGACAACCCGCTGCAGCTGCCAGGACATGAAAGGGTGCACCGATCAATTAGTTTCTGCCTCTTGTCTGTCTGCCTAGGCAACCCTAAATGGGACATTTGTAGAGCAACTCATGGCACGTAAGGATCAATTTGTCTCTTTAGAATGAAATTTATTAGTCGATATCCACTTCAGTGGTAGCTTGGGTAATTCAATTGTCAGAAAGAGCAAAGTTTGGGGGATAGTGTGCCGAGCTGCTATAGCTGCTCTGCTTTGTAATGCTCAGATCTGTATCTGATGTGGCCTGGACAAAGCTGCAGACTCCTGGAGTGTGGTCAGGGATTTTATTGATTTCCTCTCATAAGTGAGCATGGGGTTTCTTGAAGGTGTTTGAGGGATTTCAAGCCTGCTTTTAAATCTCCTCAGTTTAAGCTGTGAACATATCTTTGCACCTTGAGTGTTTCTCATCTTTTTGCTGTGACTGAGAGCACCTCTAGTTATCTGTTTGCACAGGACAGAGTAAACCTCTTCTGCCTCAGTGGAACCAGGAACACGCTCCCTGTCCCAAGGTGCCCAGACCCTGCCAGAAGAGCCATTGGCGCTTTTGTTGCCATTGGTGTTGTCCACTGGCGCCGCAGCACTTTCTGGAGGCCAGGCCCATTGTGTTGCCTGTTGAATGGGGATGGTAATTTCAATGCTTTTAGTATATCTGATAGGAACCCTTGAAAATTATATCACTTTCCCTCTCAGTAATTATTCATTAAGGACTATAGAGGCTGGGAAGTGGCATGTTCAAAGGGGTCAGCTCCACTTCCCCTCTGGTGGTGCTGAATGTGGTTCACCTGGAGGGCCATTAAGGGATGACAGGAGCCATGCCTGCCTGGAGCAGTGTGGAAAAAAGAGATTTCTTTCCCCTTCCATTGACATACCTTTTTGTGGTCTCAAGGCTGTCTGAAATGACCAGCGTTGTGCGATGCAGTGCAGTTAGTTTGAAGCATATCATGTGCATGACCTAGCACCCCGATGTGCTGCTTATCTGTTTGTTCCTCTGCGCAAGGCTTTTTCAGGAGATTTAAATGCATCCTAACATAGGATTTATAGAATCATAGAGTTGTTTTGGTTGGAAGAGACCTTTGAGACCATCAGGTCCAGCCGTTAACCAACACTGCCAGGTCACCACTAAAGCATGTCCCTCAGCATTTAAATGAGGTGCTGGCAGGGAAGAGGTGTCTGTGAAAGAAAGTAGCAAAGGAGATGCTTTAAGGGGCTGAGCTGGGAGTGGAAATTTTTATCTCCAGGCATTTGCAGCTTACCAACACGGGCAAATCAACAGCCAGTGCTGCACACACTGAAAACATCATGCTGTGGAAAAATTCTCAATAACTGTTTATTAACCAGAGTATTAGAAACCCAAGCTCCATCTCTGCTCTGGGAGACTGTTAGGAGGATTATCTAATTGCACACTTTAATGCGCCAAGGATGGCTTGAAGAAACTTTTGAAAAAGATAAGCTTGAAAGAGGCTTTGATTTGCTGTAATCTTTGTGAATAAGCCTGCAAAAACTTGATAATATTAAACCAAATATTGATTCAAATTGATTTAAAGGTCTTCCAAGGTAAAGCCAATTTGACTGATTTTTTTTTTTTTTATTAACTGGTGAATTTAAGACAGCTTTATGAAAGGAAAAGTTTTTATTTAGGTTGTCTTTTAGGCCTAATTGTGGATGAAAGGGAGCTGAGTTCACAAAAGATTCTCCCATTAGACCCAGTTTTATCAATTCATCTAGTAAAATCTTGACTCGATGCTAACATTTGTAAGTTCCACTTTTATCTGTATCTTGTGTGTGTGATTTCAAAAAATAAATTCCATTTTTGTCTAAGGTATTTGTAGTCACTTAAGGCAATAAAGGCAGAACCTGAAAGTCACAAGGGATAATTAACGTTCAAGTCAGCAGAAACTGTGTGTCCAGCACTCTCATGCCTTTGAAAATGTCACTGTAAAAAAACTTCCAGTATTTTTTGTCTGTTTGGAGAAGGTATCCCTTGATCCTTTCTGGAGGCCAGTGATATATGGCCTTGTGTCAGCTGCTACTCCCATCCGTTACTGCCAAGACAGCTTCTAGAATTAAACTCCTCTATCTCAGCAGGCTCAATCTTAGATGGATGTGTCAGCTGAAGTAGGGATTCTGAGGGGATTGTCAGGGAAGCAAAATAAAGACTTTGGTCTTCTGTCATGACTCTGGTTGTAATCTAGTGAAAGCTTGTCAAGAAGTCAGTGTTGTACATCCTTAAATACTAGAAGCTGTGATCAAAATGATACCTACATAAATTAATTAAATGAGTTCTGGTGTGTGCCAAGAAAAATCTGGGGTTAGTTTGGGGTTATTTGTCTTGGTTTTTTTTCTAATGTTTGGGGAGAAGGGGTTCTCTGGTAAGAGGTGTGTGTAAGCCAGCCTTCAGCTGTCTTGCTGATCGGTAGAGAGGTTGAAAGCTGCTGATGAACTGTTACTACCAGAGTGTAACACTGAGCTCATTTTGTTTGTTTATTTTTAATACAATTTTGTCAATGTGCTGTGCATTAGTGTTTCTGACTGATATTGTAAATCCAGGATGAATGCATCATTTTGAGTTCTTGATTTCCTAAACAGAAAGCTGGGAAGTGGCACATTCAAAAGTAAGCGTTTCAAAGAGATTTACCTGATGTGCCCAAGCAGAGATTTGGGCACCCCAGGTCTGCTCGGAGGGTACCTGTACGTGCCCTTGCTGAGGGGTTGTCCTTCAGGATGTGACAGTTGAAGGCAGGGAGCTGACCACCTCCTGCAGAGAGTCTAGGGTAGCCTGGCAGCTGAATCAGACAGGAGCTGTGCTGCCCAAACCCCCAAAATACTCTTACTAAGCTTCTAACTTCACCCACTAGAAAGACCTGTGTAGGAGCACCTGCATATGTGAACAGATCTATTCTACAGCACCATAAATGACTAATGAACTTCTTTGCAGCCGCCACCCGCTATACCTTCCCCTGTGGTGCTCCTCACAGGAGGTGGGGCATGGGCTGGCTGCCCTCACTGTGCTCTTCTCCTCTCAGGTGGCCCTGGTACAGTGGACAGAGAGCGTGGGCTTAACGCTGGTGGGGAGAGACCAGTCCTCCGTGCAGCTGAGGACACCGGGTGGCCACATCCTGAACTTCACCATCCTCCAGATCTTCCCTTTCACTTATGAGAGCAAGCGTATGGGGATAATTGTTCGGGTAAGTGGCTTCAGGTGAGCTGTCATATCTTTGCGAATCTCCTGCTAACACAATGTGAAACATATAAAACATTTGGTGTCAGCTCAGCTGTTCTTCTGGCTGAGGTTTGCAGTCTCTTCTACCTCAGGCTGTGAGCTGGTTCCCCGTTTTGAGCTAATAGCATCTCATTGCTGGGCTTGTTTAGTGATACAGCCTTTTCCTTGGCCATATTTGGTGGCAAGTGCTGTAGTGCCCTGAGTCATCTTTAGTTTGTTGATCTTTGGTTCCTTCCTCAAAACAAAGTATCCCAAGCTTCAGGCAGCTGGGGCATGTGTGTCCTCCACAGCTCTAGCTTCTTCCATCTGCTCCTTCCCGCTCACATTTCAAATGTGCTCAGGGGTGGGTTTTTGCCATACAACTCCCTGTGTAGTTTTGTGCACGCACCGTTGGGGGCAATGTCAGGTTGGGGATGAGTGTCCAGCCAGGCTGTCAACCAGCACCTCAGCTCCTCAGCTGTGCAACAGGTCTTCCAGGATGGTGCTGGGAAGGAAGAGGGAGCTCAAGTGTTTCTCCCTTACTGTGAAACCAAGGGTCCTGGGGATGCTGCAAAACATTGGAAGAGGATTTTTGCTACAAGTGTGCAAGGTGGAAGGAGAGATAGGGGGACTGGTGGGACATAGGAGAGCTAAAATCTGAGTGTTTTAAGCTGCGTGTGCTGCTGAACCAAGGCTCAGCAGCTTTGATAGTCACCAGAGATGCCATGTTATCACTCAAGTAAGGCTGTTGTTTCAAGAAATCTTGAAGCCAGCACTGCCAGTGAAAGAAATAGCCACAGTTACCTGTGGGCACAGATTCTCTGTCCCTTCCCACAGTGGCTGATACAACGAGGAAGGGAAGCTTGCTAGGGGCAGGACTCCTGTCCAGGGGAGCAGGCACCAGCAGCATCTCCAGGAAGCTTGAGCTGACTCTGAAGCCTCTCTCTGTGTCCCCTGGGGTTGTGTTTTCATCGGTCCAGCAGCTCCTGCCCTTCCTGTTGTGTCTATGCTGTGGTCATGCTAGCAGAGCTGGGGGGCGGGTGGGCTATACAGTGAGCAGAGGCTGTGAGTTGGCTGAGGTCACACATGCTTCTGCCTCCTCAAGGTCAGTCAGGAGCAGGAACCCTGAGCAGAGTCACAGGTCCAGGCTACACTGCATCTCCAAAGCAGTTGAGGTAGTACAACGGGGTGATGGAGATGGCCACAAGTGGGAAGGAGGAAGAGGATCCTGGACTGATGCCACAACAAATAACTTTATGATATTGTTAGTGGTTTTGTGGAATTGCTCCTCAGATCTCTGTCAGGCATCGCAAGTCCTCTCAGACCCCGTAGAAGTAGAATGTCACAGAAGGAAGCACTTGTAGCTGCAAGCAACAGTGGAGATCTTTTGAGGGGGAGCTGTTTAAGAGAGCCCACAGCCATGCCAAGAACACAGCATCATGAGCAGGGTTTGAAAATAGCTGAGTAAAGTTAAAAGGCTGCATTTGTGCAAGTACCTTTATCAGCAGCAGCAGGCACTGCGCATGCTAAATATGTGCCCAGATGAAATTGTATGTGTAACTTTGTGGTTTTATATACAAACACAATATAAGACTAGGTTCTCAGAAAAAGAATTGCCTTAAAAAGAAAGAAGAAGAAAGTGTAGGTGTTAAACAGTTGAGACCAGCTGTCACCATTATCATCACAAATCTCAGCTTCTCTCGACCCCAGAAGAGCACAGCCCCTGTCAGAAATGTCACCGAGACGGGATGATGTGAAATGGAACAGTGCAGTGGTTGTGTTCAGCAGCAAGTTTTATGGAGAACTTTTGTATTGCTGTTCCCAAGAGATTTGGTATAAAGATGGAGCTGTCCTATGTGCAGATAATGATTTTCACAAACCAATGAAAGACTGAACTGTTTTTAATATAGGCTGGAAATCATTAAAGCTCATGCAGATGGCTGTATTTGTGTTATCCTACCTGAGTATTTTGGACCTGGATTTCCTGTTGCTCAAGGAACTGCTTTTAAGTTCTGGATCACACACCACAGTACGGTGTAGGGGACACAAATTTGTGTTTCAAGTTGTTCCAGGCTTTGGAATATTAAAACATGCCCAAGGGCAGGAATGCTAGTTGAAGTGGGCTGATAAGCTGATCTTGTACAAAGTAATCAGTGTGTTAAAACTGGGACTCTAGAAATGGACTGAATGCCGCTGAATGTATACAGTTGTCAGTGTTGTCTCATGCTGTGTGGGATAGCTGCAACAAGTATAGTGTGTATTCATTTAAGTACAGCAAGTGTAAATTCTTCAGATTAATTATTTCTATAGTGAAAATCATGTGGAGACTTCAGATGAATTTTTTCAAGACCTTGAATAAAAATACTAGCAATCAAAGAGGGAGCACTAAGCAATGGGGAGGGAAGTTAAGTGCAAACTTTTGGTAAGATGCTGTTTTATCACAGGTGTAAGAAGTGGGCTAACCATCCAAGCCAGAGTATACTTGATTAAATTGTGTTTATACACTCAGCAGAGAATTGGATGCCCTGGAATTTTCTCATCTAATTGGAAAAGAGTCCTCTTAATTTTTTTTTTTTCTGTCTGATTTGAAGCTTATTCCTTTTACATTATCTGTTATCTACATTCTGCCCCATTAGGAAGGAAAAGATTTCTATTTTGCATTTCCCTATTTAGAGTATTACTGCTGCCAAAACCAGCAAAACTCTCACTGACCACAAGTGGGAAACATCAGGCCCAGATCCTGACTGTAAATACTGTTAATGGAAGCAACGGCCCCTCACCATTGTGCTTGTTATTTAAGTGTCTGTATTTTGTGGCTGTTGGGCTGCTGCTAAGCCCCTAAAATCAGCTCTCTGTATATCCTGTGCAGAAGTAGGGTTTGAGTACCAGATGCTGGCTGCCTGGGTGTTACTTTGCCACATTCCTGTATACTCCAAAGTAGTATCTTCAAGCAGGGTTTTCATTTTCATTAAAAAAAAAAAAAAAAAAAAAAAAAAGCAAAGTTTATAAATAGGCAGTTGTCAAGTAAAATTTTCTTTTATTATTAATACATGTATGCACATGTGGATCAACACCAAACAGAGTGCCTACATCTTGCAAGGTGTTTACCTCTTCAGTGTATCTTCTAAAACTGTGCTGCTTTTTTAAAAAACAGAAATAAAGGGAAGTAGTAGCATGAAGTATCCAGAAGACAACACAATGAGCAAACTGTAGAATGAAACTGCACTCAGGCTTGTAGTGAGTAGAGCTCAAATGGTAATGTTTTCTGCTCTACTATACAGATATTGCCCGTTCTTAGGAACTGCAATTTTTTCAGCTAGCAGGAGCCATTGCAATCATCTTGCCAGGCTTCCTGTACAATCTGGGTATAGAGTTTCTGCAAGTGATCTGTGCGTCCAGCCCAGTAATGCCATTAGTGAAGTCTTTGGCAGAGACACGTCTCCCTTGCTTGTCCTGGCTCCTATAAAAAGATCTCCTTCAACATACAACTTTTAGTAAATAAAGCAGTAGTTAATATTGAAAACAAGTACCAGATGTTGCCTTGATTGGGATATTTTTGCAATATCTGCTTGTTTCCGTGTGATCAACTGTCATTTCTGTAGCTGATTATTTCAGTTCTGAGAAGTCCTGTTCTACCAAAGCAACCACTCTTCACCGTAGCATTTACTGACTTTTCTTCTTCTTGAAAGAAGGCCTGTTTGTTTGACCACAATATTTTCCATTCTTCTTTTTCTTTGCATTTTTTTCCCCTTACCCATGTGGAATGATCTTTGTTGTAAAGCAAAGATAGTGCTATTGTCATATCTGGAATTGAAAGAAGCCTTTGAACTGTGGCCAGAGTCAGACCACGGTGGAAAAAGATGCCTCTCCAAAACAATATAACTGGCAAATCTCTGTGTAGATTTATAGTGTGATCTTACCATAATATGAGAACGCACTAACCTCCTACTGAACTCGGTGAGAGGAAATGACTAATGCAAGGAGATAGCTGATACAGTATTTATATTGGACAAAAAATCTAAACTATCTTAAGCCAGTTCTGCAGCACGGGAAGTGGAGTCTTTATTCAGTTTCCTACAGAGATGTTGTTAGACACTTTTTAATCAAATAATTTAATAGATAAACCTTTACCTTTGGCTACTGCCAAAAGCGTTGTGTTTTGTTTAAGCAGATTCTAGTTGTTTTGGTAGACTGACACGGATTTTGCTTTGGGGATGTGGGATGTGTGGGTATCAGTACGCAAAGGCTGGACGTTTCAGGACATTGAAACCATGCTTAAGCTTAATCATAAGAATCTTCCTTGTGAATATCTCTGTGAGCTTGACAAAAATGCTCAGTAAAGGAGTTTCATTATTGTTGGCTGCTTCTTAGTTTCCTTAGCAAAGATACTTACTTCTCTTCTTTGTGTTTTTAGTATCCTCATTGGGTGCTACTTTTTTTTCCTGTGGATGTAAACTCTGGTGTCCCAGGCTGTTATGCTTTTACCTACTGACTCAGACTCTTCATGTGTGAGAACCTTCACAGCTAGTTTCTGTAATGGCAGGTCAGACTGACATGTATATTTAATAGTGTGAGAATGGAAAAGTGGTCACTGTGTTTTTCTTTTTTTGTTTTCCTAAATTACTTTTCCCCCTTTATTTGCAGCTATCTATTTCCAGACTTCCCTGGGCTTTTTGGTTTTGCGTGTTAAGTTTATTTTCTTCCTATCCCTGGTGGCTATCTTGGTTTACAGAGCAGTTTGTTCCTTACTCATTGTTTTGTCTCCTTTGAGGAAATTGCCAGGGTTTCCATTAGCTTGTAATACTAATAGCTGTGACCTCCTTAGGTATCTGCCTGGTTAGAAGGGATTTTTTAATTTGTGGTAATGTAAATATGCTTTGCTTGCAGCCTACAAATTACTTGGATCAGATAAGGCAGGCAGCAATCTAACCTTTCTGTGGCAAGCATAAACTTTAATTATGCTTATGCCATATAATGTAACAGGGGGTAAATTAGAGTGACTTTACTCTGTTAAGCTTCATGCATCTGTTTTATTGTTTCAGGTAAGTATGAAATAAATTTTCAGAATGAGGGCTCTAAGTTATTCCAAAAGCACATTCAGTCCGGATGGAGAGGTGTCTTCATGGAAATCACATGGTGCTGATTTTAGAAGCTTATCATCCTTGTCTAAACCATTAGTTCCTGCTGCAAGTGACCAAGTTGCAATTGAATAGGCACCTTCTTTTGTACCCAAGATGCTGAACCAGATGGACTCAGTGCAGATATTTTGGCAACTGATGTTCAGAAAACTCATCACTTAAACTTGCTGAGGCCACTCCAAATATGCTGATATTGGTTCAACTTAGACTTTTCTGTTTCTTATCTGCAGGATGAATCAACAGGAGAGATCACGTTCTACATGAAGGGTGCTGATGTGGTGATGGCTGGGATCGTGCAGTACAACGACTGGCTGGAAGAGGAGGTATGGGGCTGTCTCTCGCATGAGAAACCCTCTGTTCATAGAAGTGATTTTCTTCTTCCAGCATGACAAAGCTTGTCCATGTGGCAAGGTGGATGTAACTGCTAAACATCTGTAAGCCATTGGATCTGACAATTCATTGGATTAGTCTTCAGCCAAATATATGTGCAATAAAAAGGAAGTCAGGTGGTGAGCTCAACAAATATAGCACAGAATAAGTCCTGTAAATAAATGGATTTTTCTCAAAACTGATTGTCACTCAAGATCACCAAGTTTGTCCTGGGCTTTATCCTGTGTTTGGATTTATTTTAGACCAAAAAGTCTAACTTCAAAATGACATTTGACATCTTTGTATTGGGATGTGCTTGTCAGGTTGGTAGTAATGTTGACACAGAGCTAATAGCAGTAGCTTCAGTTACTGATTATCCCCACCCCAAAACCCTGATGTTCAAAGAAATAATTATAGCTTGGCCTTATTAAAGAGTTGACAGCCAAAGATGTGAAGTCTACAAATCAAAGGCTTGTGTTCTTTTAGAGACAGAGGAAATAAAATCAATGAGGTTGGTTTTGCCACACTGGTATAAAAGAGAGGACATTTTTGTTTCTGATCACTGGGATAGATTACAAAGCATTGCAGATCTCCTTTTTTCCTCTTGAGTTTATCATGCACTTTATCAGATGTTACAGACTCACTGGGGTTGCTCAAATGGGACGGTTATTTTCTTAACCTGCTATCTTGCGTTGCCATCTCTGCAGTGCTGTGCATAAATCATCTTACTTGAGATGCAGTTTATGGTTTACAATGTGATTCTTCTTTCCAGTGTGGTAACATGGCCCGTGAAGGCCTGAGGGTTCTTGTCGTAGCCAAGAAGTCTCTGACGGAAGAGCAGTATCAAGACTTTGAAGTAAGTTTTAATTTGTTTTCAGATTTTTTTCTATGTTTTTAAACAAACAATCACAGAAATGATTCTTACAGGCCTGTCATGGTAACGCCGCCTCTCATCTCGCTACTCCTTCTGCTAGAATTGCCATTCTTCAATGTCTTGCTGTTCTTTTAATAAGAGTTGCTTTTTAAGTGTTATGTATGAAACTGGATCCCAGCCAGGACCCTCCAAAACAGTTCCTGAATCCTGCCTTACAATCTTTTGTGGTTATAAATTCTGCAAATATTAATCATTTGCTAGACAAGTTGTGCTTGTGTGGGGAAATGTGTTGGCTTTTAGTGTTCATTGTGCATTCCAACATTCAGGGACACTACAACCAGAGTGTGACCCAGCCACACTTCATGCCTGGGGTTTGTTAGGTGGGTCTCTACATACAGAACTAATTTCCTTACCTCGGGCAGGCAAAATATGAAGGACAACTGTTTAGTTTTATGCAGAGATGAGATAGTGGGAATGCTTATGGTTCTCTATTGCCATCATTTGTAGATGTGTTAGTTGCAGAAACTATGGTTAAACCTGTGGTGCAAGGGAATTGCTTCCAGGCTTTCTGCAGGCGTCCCTTCAGCAGCTGCTGTGCCTTTGTGTGCACGGGGACATGCTATGCACTGCGCTGCCCAGCTGGAACAGGACAGGCACAGAACAGCCACAACTTCCTGAAGCATTTTGCACCTTATTCTGTAACATGCACTTCCTGTTTGCCAGCCATTACTGGTGGCATCCCTGAATGACAGATAACAGAGGGAGGTTAACTGGTTTACCCAGTATCCCACAAACATGCAGGCTGTGAGTGACCCTGGCTCTGTCTGCTCTGTCCTCAGGCACGCTACGTCCAGGCAAAGCTAAGCGTGCATGACCGCTCCCTGAAGGTAGCTACAGTCATCGAGAGCTTGGAAATGGAGATGGAGCTGCTGTGTCTCACTGGCGTGGAGGATCAGCTGCAGACCGACGTCAGACCCACTCTGGAGACATTGAGAAATGCTGGCATTAAGGTCTGCCTAACCTAGTGTTACTCCCAGCAGGAGCACTTAGACCCTCTGGAGTATGTGGCACTGTCCCACAGACAG
>JAVSBS010010336.1:29645-56424 GCA_033124195.1 Coracias cyanogaster
TTCCATCGTGAAATATATGTCATAAACCAGTCAGGTTGTGAACATATCCCTGTGCCTTCAGGTTCAGTATCTTTAGCTTTGGTGTTAAAAATGACAATATGATTCTGTAACAAAATTTTTTGTTTTCCAAAACTCCTTTATCAACAAAAGTCAGAATAAATGTGCCAAAATAAGCAGATAATTCTTAATTATTTAATTCATATAACCATCCCCTGTTAGGAATGAATCCAAGAAAATGAAAGCTCTGTTAGCATTATCTTCTGCATTATACAGTAGAACCCTATGGCAAAGATAATGCTCTTCTACTGCTGTATAAATATGATGGCAAAGCCAAGGCATTTATAGAAAACTTACAAGTGGTGAAAAGCTAAAGCCAGAGGGTGATGCATTGAGGGAAAGATTTCTTAAGCTAAGGCCACTATCTGGTTACAATATTTGGTTAAAGTGACTTCACTTCTGATGTGCTAAATAACTAGAAAACAGCAGGCCAAACAATTGGGCTAGTTGCTAGCAGAGATGAGCCTCACCAAAAACTTGAGCAGTCCGAAATTTTGGAAAGTTCACAGCTGGATTTGAACTTTGTGGCTCGGGCTCTAGTCACTTGCAGGTTTTCCCTTCCGAAGCTAGCCTGGTGTGATGGATGTTGGTGCGGATTACTCATGCTGCTAACATGAGTTATTTGTGCAGGTGGCCGTGCAGGGTGTTGCGAGCATTCCCTGGCTCGCCAGAATAGGAGCGCGAAACAATGCATCATTAACAGTGCTTTAACGTGTACTCCTTCTAGGGGGATGTGTAAAGGGGAGAGATGTTGGCCAAAGTAGTGCAGAGAGAGGCTAACTTGTATCCACTGAGCTTTTCAACACCTTGTTTCCATGTGGGCACTGAGGCAATGCAGTAGATTTTTAGAAGTATTTGATAACTTTTAGCTTCTGAGTAGTGACCAACTGCTTTTCTGGGAGGATAGAGTTTCATGATGTTAGAAATCTCCAGTTGCCAAAATAGCGTGTGTTAATTTCCTATCTCCATATGTCTATGAATATGATAGACTGTTATAAAAGTCTGGGCGCCTCTGCTGTAACTTTTCCCTGTCTTCTCATCAGTTCTGTCTCCTAAATAGTAACTGATTCATTGTCATTACCCTCATCAGGTTTCATGAAAAACAGTCTCAAGACATGACTATGTTTCAGCCTTTCCAAGACCTAGCAGTAGGTTTTAGAGCTTAGACTGATGTTTGAATAAAATATCCAAATGTTCCATTCCCTTGCAGGTAGCATCATCATGTACGGAGCACTTCTCCTCTTTGAATCTGAATTTGTCCACATTGTTGCCATTTCCTTCACGTCCTTGATTCTCACTGAGTTACTGATGGTGGCATTAACAATCCAGACGTGGCACTGGCTCATGATAGTGGCTGAGCTGCTTAGTCTCTCTTGCTACATCGCTTCTCTGGTCTTCTTACATGAGTTTATTGGTAAGGTTAAATGCCTTTTCTCCAATCAGTTTGTTTGTGACCTGAACGGTAACAGAACTGTAAAGACCTGAATTTTGCTTAACGGCTGTTGATGAAGTAAACAATGGCAGTGGCTCTGACCAGAATAGGCTCTGTTTGATATGAAGGCACTTGAAATATTTTATGATTCCTTCTCATAGCAAAATCCTAGAGGAGGTAAAGGTGGTCAGTAGACTGTGCTCCCCCGTGAATCTCATCTATGTTTTCAAAGCTCTACCACATATCAGCTGTCATATATAACAGTGGTCTTTATTTCCATATGGGAACTCAACTTGAGACTACAGATTGAAGTCTCTGATGTTGGTTTGAAAGATTTTCATCTTTTCACTGGGTGAAGGAGCTACCTCCTAAAACTTACCTTATTTTACGTGCTTCATTGGGGTCCTTCTCTTGTGGGTTTGGTTGTTGGTTTGGTTTTTTTTCAGTTGCCTGAAATAGATCTAATCCTTTTCCCTGGCTAAAGAAAAACAGTGAGGAATCACAGATTGCCCCAGTAGCTGTCTAGTTGCAAGTATCACATCCATAGGGTTTGTTCCAGTGTTCATTCAGGAACCACAAGATGTCACTACTTCTTCCATAAAGCTCTTTGCTAACTCTGAAGACAATGAGGGTAACTTCCCAAGGGGCTAGACCTGTGTCTCTTGCACATGGGTATATCAGCTCCTTTTGAACTATGCTTCAACTATTATTGTGAAGTTTCTGAGGTATCGTAACTGAGTTGAGAGATGCGTTGGCTGGACTACCAGCAGAGTACCAAAGGGCAGCTCCCACAGTTAGAGGACGAGTAGTCCATTTCAAGGAAGCTTAGTGTTGCTGGGAGATGGGTGGCCCTGATTCAGGTGGGGTATGTATGGTCACTTGGCTGTGAAGAGCTACATGTCTTACTGAATTGCACTGTGCAGAAAGCTTTATCTTTTGCTGAAGAGAAGGGCAGAAGAGTGAGGAACCAGGTATTGTATGAGCTTTGAACTTGAATGTGGAGAAGGTGAGGCAGTTTAAAAAGCATTGGTAAATGGAATTGCTTTCCTGCTCCTATTCCCAGAACGTAATACTCATCTTCATTGACTTTGTGCTCTTTTCTTTATACAGATGTTTACTTCATTGCAACTTTGTCGTTCTTGTGGAAAGTCACTGTCATCACTCTGGTGAGCTGCCTTCCCCTCTACGTCCTGAAGTACCTGAGACGAAGATTTTCTCCCCCAAGCTATTCAAAGCTTACATCGTAGGGCTGCTTTCCTTGCACACCAGAGACAAATATTGCACATGGTTGAGAGGCAAAATCATGTAGTTGTTACTATAATGAATACGTCCGATATTTGCATAAGGATCATGTGGTAATCTCTATTACATGCTGCTTTATTGAAAAAGACTTCACAACTGCCGTGAACGGAAACCTGATGATAAAAAGGAGTTTTTTTGAGGGTGGAGGCACTTGTTAGTTCATCCAGTTCCTGTCATTTTTGTTCAACTTAACTGGGGTCAAATGCATGTAACTGTGATGACAATGGGTTTCTCATGCGTGGTTTAAAGTATCCGAAAGCTGCTAACTGACCTTGGAATTTACATTTGACAAATTTAAGTTACTTGTTAAAGTATCTGTGCTGTTCCTTGCATTGTGTTATGTTGTTTTATATTATTTATCTTTTTGATTCAAGTAGTTACATTCTTTTTACATCTCGGAAATCCCTTAATGTAGGTGATGCACTACAGTGCTGACAGCCAATTCCTGATTTATGGCATGCTGTTTCCATAATGGGGCTCCAGCATGTCGGATCTACACACACTTGAGAATCTGAGCGTGTTTGAGATTTTCCTTCAGTTGAAATGTGGTCACCCTAGTGATTTTGGAAGTATCCAGCCATTGATAAATAGAGAGAAACAGCAGTCCAACATGAAGAAATTCAGTTTTGTTTAGCTTTTGTGCTTCCTGTTAAAAGGAGCTGGTGACATAACAGCTTTACTCTGTATTTATTTGTATAGGAGAAAATTACTAAACTAAAGCAAATCCTCTTTGGAAAAGAAATTTGTAGTCTATCAGACTTGAAATGTGTCGACAACGTGAGAAGAGACTCGTACTGTTCTGCAGACAATGTGGCAGACGTGTCTTGAATCCTTGGAGACTGAAAGGAGAGGTCACAGAGCTGCTACTCCTCACAGCTACAAGAAATCTGTTTCCTGTTAGGGTGAAACTGTGAAGATGAGCTGCAAATAAGCTGAGGCACTCCTAGGTGGATGTTGTTCATGACATACTCCCTGCAGAGAGGCAGTTTTTGAGAACCTTGCACTCGCTTTGCTCTAAAAACCAAACTTAAGTGGGGTTCATATGAAGGTGTTACTCATGTGCAGAGCAAATGTATTTTTAATTTTCAAAAATTAAACTCACTGAGTTATGTTTTTATAATAAGCATTGATCCATGTTATAATACCACAAGGAGAGCAACACATATTTCAGCTGCTCACAAGAAGGACAGAGAGTTACAGGAACCTTTTATGGTTGGGTCCATACATCAAACATGGATGAGCTTTGAGTGGCAGCTACCGTCATCTAATGACTGTTTAGTCTGTGCTAAATTAGTTACTTGCTGTTTCATTCCCACATCATAGAAACCACCATTGGAGCTGGCATTGCTTGGTGCCATTGTTGGTTGGCTGCATGGAGGGACCAGGAACAGCAGAGCCCAGAGCCTGAGCTCTCTTCTGTCTCAAGGCAGCCCTTCCAGGTCAGCGCAACCACGCTGGTGTGAGGAGCAGAAGCTCCCGGGTCGTCTGTGCTGTGCTGAACCTCTTTAATGGACTGCCAGCTTCTATTTCCATTGTTACAGGCATTCCACTGTTGCAAGCAGCACAATGCTGCATTAAAAAGTCTGATGTGAAAATCAGTGGAAAATAGGAGGGTTGTTTTACAAGAGATGGAGTCTGTGTTGACCCAGAGCGGTACGTTTTGAATTTTCATATCTAAGACAGCCATGGCTTGTGTGGTCAATGTGTAGTACTTGCTCCAGAGAAAGTTTTGCATAACCTGACCTGTCTTCCTTCCTTGCTGTCAGTTCCTGTGAGTAAATATCAAAGAGAAGGGGAAGCAAGTTCCAGAAGATTTAGAGGAAAAATTGGATGTGCTTCATAATGCACGTGGCTTGGGGTGAGAGGAAAGCACAAGCCCATATGACTTTGTTATTTCGTGTGGGGGAAATGCTCTTAATTTAGAAAATCATGTTCCAAAATTCTTCTGGAATAAGGACAGCAAATGCTTTTTAAATCTAAATCACTATTTTTTCATTTGTGGCAGTCTTCTGAGTAGCCTGTTGTCTGAAGTCCTGATATATAGCAACCGCCTTCAGAAACAACCTCCTGGCTAAGAAAAGCTAATTCTTAGCATTCATCTTTGCATAATATTTTAGAAATTTGCCTTTTTCTTTATCTTCTTTTTTCTTCCCTAAATCATAATAATAAACATTTCTATTTATTTGACACTTGTGTTCATGTTAGGAAAGGCCCTGGAATCCAACATCCTCAGTGATTTGTCTCACGGAAAAGCAGTGCCAGAACAGCCCGTTTGTGGGGGAGTTGGACTAACAGTCTTTTGTGAATTATGCCACTTGGCCAAAAAGATCCTTAATGTTGTCTATATAGTGACTTGCTACAGTTCTGGATAGTGTCGGCCATGCAGGTGTTCTGGAGTCCCCAGTCAGCACTTGATTTTAGTAGATTTAAATGTAAGAGTCAATAATTTCTTTTGGCTACTTCTTGTGATGGAGAAGCCAAGTCCCCCTTGTCCGTTGGCAAACGTGTTGCTGTGCACATCTTTGTAAAGGCCTGTCCCTACCTAGCGTGTATTAGTAGTTAAGTGTCCTGCAAGAATAACAGTGCCATGCCAGTATGTAAATATTTGAGACATATATATGGTAGAATTCACTGTTTCCTGAAGTCAATACAGTTTACACTGAGTGGACCATATTTGCAAAATAATAGCTTACATCAAGAAAGGGAGTGAATCGTGATTTCCGTTATATTTATTAAATCATGACTTTAATAAGGAACTCATTTAGTGGAATTAGTAGTAATCTGTAGCTTGGTTTTGGGGTGCGAATTATGTTCCTTTGCGGGTAGTGTTTTTGCACAAGGTTGTAAATCCAGGAAGTAAATTCTCTCTGGGTATACGCTGCATTTTTTTAAGGCAATCAGAAAATTAAAACTGCCATCTAACAAACAGCAGGGAAGAGGAATGAGTGTCGTATTTTTCAAGTTTAGCACTTTATGCCTGCAATCTATTTCTCTTGAAGTTATTTAAAAATGTTTTTAAAAGCAAAGTTTAATACATATGCTCATACTTACTGTATATTTGAATAAATGGATTCTCTGCTACAAATTTAATCTTTTTCCTCTACTATGATCATAATTCATGCTTATTGGGAGTGAAGTATTGTTTTCTTCTGTGTAATATCTTGTTTGTAGCATTACTTAGTGCTCTTCCTATTCATTTGTTGTTGTTGTTGTTCTGGTTTATGTGCTGTAGCCGTTCATAGAACTCGTGTGCTTTGGGACTATGCTCCAAGCAACACCGTTGGGTAGCGGTGTATGTCTCACGGTGTGCTCACGCTTCCCGTGGCTGCTTTGGGGAAGCCAATGCTCTGTGCCGTGCTGCTGCCATGGTTAGTTAATGTGGAGGTTTTGTGACATCTCTGCAGTAATTCCAGGTGTCTCTTTTTTTTTTTTTTCTTTAACTCTGTATTTGTTTCCTCCATAGAATTTGTCCTGTTAATCTTCGCAAGCATTGTTTTTGCCCAGCTCATAGTGTGATCGAAACATTCTTTATTCAACAGCAGCAGCTTCAATCTGCACAGGGTCTTACCAGAACTGGGCAGAGGAGTGATGAGTGGCAGAACAAGGTGCTGAGAGCTACAGCTGTGACTGGACCAAACTGAGCAGCACCAAAGGCATTGTTTTTCTGTGCTCTATCTCTCTATCACAACTAAACACCATGACAGCCTCTCTCATCCTCTGCAACCGCTGAGGAGAATTTTGCTGTAGTTGAGCTGAGCTTGTCTGAGTTTGCCCCAGAGAGTTAGATGTGTGAATCCCTGAAGCTTGTCTTTTGGCTTTATCTTTTGAAGGAAGCTGCTGCACCATGTGGTGCGTCATAAATCCTTGGTTTGCACAAGCAGTGCTCTAAACCAGGTATGTGAACTATTGCACGCAGCTCACTGTCACAAGTTCTTTGCATGCAGCTGTTCAGATGGGCTTTGAGTCATCTCCACAGTTGCTGGGGCCAGTTCAGTGCCCACTAAAATCTTCAGTGTGAGTTCAATGGGCTCTTTTTTTATTAGTAGTAGTAATTATTCCATAATTAATAAGTTATTTGATTTGCATGAAGTCCTGGGTTCTACAGCTTTGCCAATATGGTCCATTACTACTGCCTACAACCTGTGTACTTATATGCCTTTGAGAACATTTTTAATTGTTAAAATTATTTAAAAATAAATGTTAATTTAATTTTTAATTGGGGAAATGGTTTCTGGTGTCAAAATGGTATTTACTGTGATGCCAACGTTTTGTACCTGTCATCTGGTTAAACAACGTGTAAATACTCTTGGTTCAAGAGAAATATGGATGCCATTATTTATTGTTCTGTGGAGTCATATGTTGCAGATGTGTATAAACTTAAAAGGGAATGTTGTAAAACAAGGTGGAAAAATAAATTTTATGCAACTTCTTTACTTCATCCATGTATACCATGTATGATGCACCGGAGTTAGTCCTGGCATGATCAGTCCCAGATGTGATTTGACAGAATTGTGAGTATATAAGTTAAGTTGGACTGTGGCCTTGTCTATGTGGGAAATGTGTATCTGAGAAAGGGTCAGTACTTTCTGCTGCCCAGTGCAGACCTGATTCATTAATTTCTTTGTTGTAAAATGTTTTCTAACAGTCTTAACAGGGAGGAGGTTTTGGTGGGAGAAGATTGATTGTTCTTTTTTTTTGTTTTTTATTTTTTTAAGGTATTGGTGTAAGCTTTTGCTGCCCTTCACTTTATCAGTGACTTCTTGCAAGGTTACTTTCTGCAAGCAGCCATTGCAGTTTAATGATGTGGCTTAGCTCTGTGTGGAGCACAGAAGGCACTGCAGGCCCTGCTGCCACCACCCCAGCTTGCTCTGGCGGGGGGACCTGGATGCTGTGACCACCAGCTGGAACTTCAGCCCCAGAGTGCTGCTTCCCTGCTGCCTTTTCTACAACCAGATAGTCCCAGAGTACCCAACTGTCCCGGGTATTTTAAACAAGCCTTGTAATTTGTAAATTCAGTTCCAAAAGACTCAGCTCATTCAGGAAGATTCCTGGTCAAATCATCCTCACAATTTTTGGTGCAACCCTAACTAGGGAGAAGGTGGTTGCTCCTGCTGGTACCCACTGCTGTCAAATACGAGAAAGTCTTGTTTGAAACATATATGTGCTGTTCTTGGAAAAGCAGTGATGCAATAGCATTAGGAACGGCTATTTTTGGAATGTTCTCATACTTGAATGTTAGATTAAGTAACTGGCTTGGCACAACAGCAGTCCCAGGGCTCAGGCTGGCTGGCCCGCTTCTGGGTCAGAAATGGGAGGGAAGGGCAGGAGTTTTAACACTGAATATTATCTGCAGGGGAAACTTCAATAACAGTTATTATGAACACAGTGCAACAGTTTTCTACTAAAAATACAATAGAGCCATAAACACTCAAAACTCACACAACCCCCTGCCCCAAATAATATAATTGGATAAAGTAAATCTATAACTTCAGAGATTATTTAACTACAGTAGTGATAAACTACCCCTCAGATCATTAAACATTTATTAGAGACTTTCTTTCAGATTCTATAGGATGCAGGTGCAGCATTGTAACTTTTGACATTATTAACTTTTTTGTATAAAATAGTTAATGCAAATATTAAATAAACTACTTTCGTGATGTTTGCACACATCAAATGAATGCTGTAGACTCCAGAAATTGCAGTAACAGACTTCACTCCCAAGTGTTACCAATTTCCCACTCTAAATGGGTTACATAAGCCCTAGTTAGTGGTTCTTTTAATTTATGGATGGTTTCTTTTTAATGGTGAAATGTGTAATTAAAAAAAGCTAGAAATAGTTTTTCTAAACTCACTCTGGAAAGGGAAGGAGAATTTCTGCAATTTTTTTTTTTTTCACCCAAACATTGCATAATAGTAGAAATGTCAAAGATTTCCGTGGGGTTTAATTTCATTCTTCATGTGGCTATGGCCATACAAGAGGTTTTGAACACTGCAGGGGTTGGCAGATTTTTGGAAGATCACGCATCCTGGGATAAGTTTTCAGCCTAGACTTTACCAAAGAATGCCAGTGGCCTTATTTTTCGAATTGTGGTTGCATTATACACTAGCATCCTTTTTCTTTTATTCTTCTGAAAAAAAATAATAGGTGCTGGCTGGTAATTGTACTATGGCCCTGAGCCTTGTGTTGTATGAAGACGGACAGAAGCTTCTCTTTACCTTAAGCCATTTGGATAGAAGAAAACCTTGTCAACGTGCCCTGTGTCTTTGCCTTCTGATGGGTCATGTCATGGCAGCTGTACCTCTTCTCCATTGCATTACCATGGTATTAAATATTGTCGTCATGATAAATCTTCTGCTCCTGCTCCCATTTCACGGGTAGGAGATGTGGTCTCCATGTACCCAAAGTCCATGGCAGAGCATGGAGTGCAGAACAATATTCTTGCTTGGATTATTGGACTTCCTCCCCACCTTAAACACTGGAGTCAATCCTGTGGGAAAGTTACTTATTCCACAGAGTATTCAGATACCCGTTTTAAAATCAGGAATTGGATCACAGGCTTCAGAAAAAAAACTATCGTTATCATTATATGGAGTATTGATAAACCCCAATCCAAAAATTTTGCCAGGTTCTTCCATCTTAAACCTGGAACTGCAGATCCAAATTACATCTGTAATAAATGTTTTGCAATTGCATGTGAAGATGGGGAGTTTCAGAGAGCGTGAGCAGCAGCTGGCTGCAGAAATAGCTTTGCTGCAACTTCAAAAAGGTAATGCAAGGAAAAACTTTGCTGAGTGTGACAGGAATTACCAGCAGCACAGAATCCTGGTCCAGCACCTACCTATTTAAGGTCAGTATCAAAACTGATGCTGTGGTTTCCTTGGGTTATAAGCTAAAATTTCCTGGTCCTAAAACTCTCTGGCTGGTGTGGGGCTTTCTAGGTTATATAGTGAATATCTGAATTTATGCTGCTTGTAATTAAGCTTATAGATATCAGCAACTTGCAGAATCTGGCCTTCAGAGGGCTACCCTTCCTCTGCTGCTCTTCCTTCCGTTGTGGCCTAAGACCTAACTGGTATTGAGTAAGTGGGTTACAATAAAAGGATTGAAAATCATTGCATTCCCACTTTAAAGCCTCCCTCTCTTGGCTTGCTTTAATTGTGCACGTAAGGAGGAATACTGTGTGCTATTCAGATTCTCTCACAGAAAGAAGTAGTAACAAGAACAATATGTGCGAAAGAATTTAGCGCATTAAAGATGGGGGTAATAGTCATTCTCATTTGTCCTTTTATGTGAAACAGATTTTATTTTAAATGTACACTCTGAGTAGCTTAACCATATCCAGAAACTTGTTTACCAGGGTAAAAGTAGAATTAGTCACAATATAAATTAAGAGCATGATTAGAGGTGAATTGGTTGTACTGTGAGATTCCGCTTAGTCAGCTCAGAAGTACTCCCAGAGCGCACACCTTGGTGGGCACGTGGGAAGCGGGTATCTCCTGTGCTTGAGAGATCTTCAAGGCAGTAGATTTACTCATGTGTTGCACATCTGCTCTGAAAAAGCTGCCTTGTAGCTCTGCTGTAGGCGTTCTGTTTTTCTGCCGTTAGGCACAGCTCTCTCTTGCACTAGCTCCTCCGCTTTTAAGACACATCACTTTGGATTCGTTTTGTACAGTGGCGGATTTCACCAACGTGTGAGTTGTCAAAAAGTGATGCAAATTGCTATTGATCAGGATTCCCATTTAAAATGAGAACAAGCCATTCGTCAATGAGACCATTACATAAATTGCTGCGTAACGTTCCCGAAGCAGCATGTTACCAGCACCCGCAGCAATGGTGTAACTGCCATGGAAAGAAATACCGCTTGGTGCTGAGCCTAAAGGAAAGACCAAGGGACGCTGACCGCAGAGGCAGAACTCCTCTGCGCCCTACTGAGATTAAGGTTTTGAATAAAAGGCATGTTTCTAAGGATCAGCATTCCCTGTGTCAGGCAGTGTCTCTGATCAGACCCAGTGGTTTCCAGTGAATCACTGCATCCTGCATCTGCTGTTGCTGTCACTGCCATCCTGGGCCAGCACAGGCAAAGCCATTGCTGTCACTCTGGACAGAAAAGTTCCGCATGTGAATTGGCTCTTCTGGGCTGGCCAGGGTGCTGGTTTGCAACTGGGGGCAAAAATGGCCCACACTTAACATGTTTTATTACCTTTGGCTTTGATCTTGTTCCAGGAGTTGACAGAAGAGACCTTTGGACCACAGCAGACAGTGAAGTAGTTCATCATCTTGCTGAAGGGCAGGGGTGATGCTAGCGGTCCTCTCGGCTGGCACAAAGCAGGATCTTACTTTGCCCTGGAGATGTTCCTGGAAATGTTAGTTGCTCTCCAGATGCACCTCTCTTAGGCTCTGTCTTCTTCTCCTTATGTTTGACAACCAGCACACCATGAGCTGTAACATTTCAGAGCCCTAGCAAAGAGCAGCCAATATTTTAACTACCATTTTGGGAAGGCTTCCCTGGTGTGAGCCTGCAAGGTGAGTGAGGAGAGTTCTTGCTGTTGGAGCTGTGCTGGTGGTTAGGAAAAGCTGAACACCATCCTGCCCGGCTAACGTTCACCTCCCGAATTCCCAACAGGCAGCGCCGTAGGTGTCAGCCCTCACAGTGCTCATGCCTGATTTCCATGCGTGTGTACACATTGCCTTTGCATGTAGATGTAGATAAGAGTCACCTGATTTGCACATAAGATCCTTTTCTTAATTCAATTTTAAAATGTAACTGCAGCGGTTACATCCTGGTGTTTATTAATGGAGCTTTCATTATTTCGTATGCCATCTTTGCTTCATTCTAGCCTGGAACAATTTCTTGAAGCCAAATGACAACCAGCAAACTGATTTTAACGTTGAAGGTGGATAAAATTAAACAAGAGCAAGGAATTTTTTTTCCTAAAGTATGAGCTGGGAACTAATGCTGGTTCTTCTCCTTACCTCTATTTGTGTCCAAGGTAAGTAAAATACATGGAGAAGGGAAAGACCAGTTTTAAACAGGATCTACACTACTGTTGTCTGCTGTGAGCTGCTCTAAAGAAACATTTATCAATTTTTATTTGCAGTGTAGCAGAGAGACTTGGACCTTCTCCACCCTGACAGCTGGGCTGTAAAATGAAAAATTTCTAAAAGACCAAGATTAGATGTTACCACCCCTTGTCTATCTTGCTTTCTCCAGATACACTGCTTCCCAGTCTTTGGCATCCTTTTATTTATTTGTCAAGATGCATTGCTGCTTTTAGATACGCTAACCACAGTGACAGTTTACATTTCAGGCTGAAACTAGTGCCAGAATTTCTCAGACAACTGTCTATAGACTGAATTTTGATACAAAGCTGCCCAGATTTGCTTCTAGGAAGTCTCAAGACTCCTACTGATCAAATTTTGATATCTGATCTTTCCCATATACAAGGAGAAATGAGCCAGAAAACAAATTTTCTAAGTGACATTGCTGTTTGCAACACCGACCTGTAAGGATAAAATCTGTCCAAAATCAGATGGGAAGCAGCACATTGTGTTGGTATCTTGGTGGAAGACCTGTGGTTGGTGTAAACGAACAGGTCACGCTCACCCACACCCTCACACAATCCTCAGGTTTTGTTCAAGTCCAAGTTAAATTCTTGCAAGTCCTTGTTACTGAAGTGTGGAACTAATTTTTACAGGTGCAGTGTTCACCATAAATAGCCTTCAACAGAAAGAAACATCTTGTATTTCACATGTGAACGACAGGTATTTCCTTCAGCAGCCTAGGTGTCTTTTGTGATCTTTCACCATCAGGATACCATCCAGGGCGGTGATTTATACAGGTTCCCACTCTTCTTTCTTTCAGCTCCTGTTGCCATTCCAGCTCTGAAGAACATAATGCCACAAAGCCTTCAGTAAAACCAGAGACTGGAGGAAATATCAGGTGTTAACATCCAATAAAAAGCTAACACGCTTGAATGGACTGGGATTGCAAGGTAACTCGTGTATGGCCCAAGCAAGGACTGACCTAATGCAGCAGTTTTATGGTGGTGGCAGGTAAGGACTAATTATAGACCCTGGACTCCATCATGAACTGACTTGTCAAGTTAACTTACCACCTGAAGTACCTACAATTACATTGTGGGGGCTTTCTACTCCTTTGTATAACTGAATACAGTTGCTCTTGAAGAAACATAGTGAGTAAATCTGAGGTGCTGAAAGAAATACTGCACTAGAAATTATGCTGTAGGGAACGTTTTATATGCTTTGGGGTAAATTAATGACTGGGTTTGGGTTTTTTTTTTAAAAAAAAAAAAACAACAAACTTTGTGCACAAATACATACCTTAAAATATATTTTCTTTCAAACACCAACTATTTTAACAACGGTGTAAATCAGATTTTACAGACCACATATTTCAAGCATGAAGTTCATTAAATGTGTGAAATTCTAGATTAGCTGCCGGGTGTGGCCAGAGCCCCAGTAATGAATCATAAATTGTGTTCAGGATATAATATCAGATTCCCTTACCCTGGCAGTGATATTAAAGGCATAAACTCACCTTTGCAAAACAGTCATAACCTTTATTATCTTTATTTATTTTAGCCATCATATGACAAAACGAATGACTGCATTAGGTTTTTTCCATCCTGAACCTAATATACAGGTGTCTAATTGGATTAGGTTGTTGTTGTTATTATTAATAAACCAACTTATGTCTTAATGCTATCAATTTATACATGCATTTTTACCAGTGCCCTGATAGTGGGTGGTAGTCTCTTTAGGTACAAGAATATCACTCTGAACTGCAAGTCACTCTGAACTTGTGTGAAAAAAATCACTTTATATAGTGAGAAAGCAGCATGACTTTGATTTGGTGTGTTTTGGAGTTATCCACCAGCGTAGCTCTATTCTCCAGCTGAGCAGGAGTCCATAGGTGTGGGTACTTGAGTCCAGGTAGTCCATGAGCATGGGGGGTTTCATATTCACCTTCTTGGTGTAGGTTTGCCGAGTCTTTTCTTGTCTAGCTTTCACTCATGAATGGTTTCCCTTTCCAAAAGCTTGGCAAACACCCACCCAACCCCACTGGAGAGGTGCTTGCTGCTGTGTGGGACTTGGAGGAAGAAGTGATTGCTGAGAACAGTGAAGCCTACTAGTGCGTGGACATGTGTACCTAGGGGATGTTGAATCCAGCCCCCCGAAAAAGCAGCTGGGGAAAAATGCTTATAATCACCTGCAATCAGAAGGATCAATTCAAATGCCTACCTTGGTTCTCTGCAGTAACTCCTTGGGAGGGGAAGGTAAGTTGAACAGCTGGGATTAACAATTAATTCTCATTCCACAAACTATTCTGTGAGCTGGGAGTAGTGTGCAAGAGTGACGAGCTATTTCCTTGTACTGTTGTGACAAGATCTCTGCTATATCTGCTTGAAAGCAGGCAGGAAAAGATGCCCAGAGCTCATCTGCCCCAGGGAAGGGCTCTGGCTGGACCAGTTCAGGGACTATGGTGGACTGAGCTGGCAGGCATTTGTGAATCCACACTGCCTGCTCTTGGCCAGGACAGGTAGTTTCTTCCTTTCCTGTTTTTTCCTGTGCTATGCAAAGGAAAGGAGGTTCACAAGCCAGTACTAATCCCAATATGACCAATAATGGGAATTTCCCAGGTAGCAACTTTTGATGGAGCTAAAAAAACATGGTTAAGATGTAGAAAAAAATGGTATTTCTCATGCATGGCTGTTTGTTGGAGATCTCCTCCCCAAAGCATGGCCTGGTGACTGCAGTTACAGTGACTTAAGCTCTACAAGAAACAGGTAAATGGTAACAGGTTGTTTACTTGCCTTGCCCACACAGAGAAGCACGTCTCCAACTCCCAGTGTGTCTAACGTTCTTCCTAATTAGTCCAGTGAGTAATTGCTCTGTTTGGCTATCTCTTCTTTTTTGCTGAACCTTAGTTTGAAATTTTGGAAAATGAAACAACAAAAAAACCCCCAACCCCAAACACCTATGGTTTTATAGTCTCAAAGAGAAAATAAGAGATGACAAGAAACTGGTGTCTTTACAGCCTCATCCAAAGTTCCTATTTGCTTAATTAGTCTTGCTTTTTAAAAAACGTTATAGTTAAATTTTATCCTACGTGCTCATTTGCAAAAGCCTCGGAGTTGCTAACCTAGTCGTTGGTGGTAGTATTTTGTAAGGCAGTGTCAATCTGGAGGGCTCAAGTGTTCCTTGAAAACAACATTTGATGCTTGTGTAAAAGCAGAGATCACAGCGCCTCAACATCCCTCTTTGCACAAGTTTTGCTAAACCAGGGAGCACTGAGCGAATTTCAGGTTTGCCTTAGATTTAGCACCATCTACAATCCAGTAAACCAGCGTATTGCTTTTATTTCGGAGTTGTCCCTGGCTCCTGCTGGCAAAGGTGACGCTACACCTGCACCTTCCCTGCTCCTGGCTGTCCCCACCCCGCGTCCCGCCGGGACCGGCTCCTCCCGGGGCTACGCGGCTGCTCCTCAGCCGCCTCATTCCCCGGGTGGATATGGGGAATATGTGTCAACTCCCCGATTTTCCAGCTGAATGATCGGGTTTGCCCTCTGCCCGGGTGTGAAAAAAAGCCTCTCGGGTAGACTGGCCCCTTCCTGTCGCACCTAACGGGCCATCCTGTCTCCTTTTCTCTTTCTCCTGCAAATGAACTTCCGTGCCTCTGAAATGCCCTATCCGAGAATCAATGCGGGGGCTTGGCGAATTGAAGGGGCCAGGGTGGAGCCGAGCGCTGGTTTCGGTCCCAGAGGCGAGGAGGGAGATGCGCTGGGACGTGGCAGGGATGCCGCGGAATGCCGGCGGGGCCGGAGGATGCTGCGGGGCCGGAGGATGCTGCGGGACCGGAGGATGCTGCGGGACCGGGCGGGTCCCGGGCAGCTGCCCCCGCTGCAACGCGGGCTGAGCCGTTTGGCTTTTCCCTGGATAAAAAGCCTGAGGTCGGGTTTTTCAGGAGGCTAAGGCTCAGAGCAGGTTTTTTCCTACAGCTGCAGGTACAGCTCTGGTATTCCTTTGACGTGTAACCCGACATGAGGGTGTCTGTCGGACGTTTCCATATACGAGTGGTTAAGAACTCGTGAGTCTGCTTCGCAAATGCTCTTCGCTGTCCTTCTGCAATCCTGCAGATTTCTAGGAGACAGACACGGTAAGAGGTAAAATGGGAAACTGCAGCCTAGGATGGTATCACATCAGGCCGGCTGAATTAGTTACCTCCTCCCGGTCCCGTAAGAGGACACTAATTCAAGAGCCGCTGACTAAAGACAGCGAGAGTGGGGCCTTATTGTTTTATGAGTGAGTTGAAAGACATGTATTTTTTTCCTCTACAGGAAATTTTCGAGGGGACGGGGAAGAGAAATGATGTTCTCTACCCTTTCTGCAATAGCTTTATTTGTGGTTTTGTTTCTGAGGTTGCTTTTGTTGAGGAAAATGTAAAATTAAAAAAGAAAATCACTCCTCACTTATAAAAAAACATTTTTAGTCTTCACAAACATAATCCATTTACTAAAGGTCAGTTCTTAGGAAAAATTAAAAAAAAAAAATCAAACCAGAAATACTTTAACTCAAAAAATAGCCCTTCAGTTCCTTGAATTTTGTTGAAAAAAACCCAGAAAATTTCAACCAATTTTCATTTTAGATTAAAAGCTCTTTCTCATTTGGAAAAAAATGTTTTGATGGGAAAAATTCAAGCAGTTCTAGTTCCAATCTCGGAGGGCTGTATGTGGGTGGATTCCCCGAGCCACGTGGAGCTCGTTAGGAGATCAGACACCCCGCTGGCGACACAATGAAGTGAGTGACTCTGTCATTTAGACAAGTGCATTGCCAGAAGTAAGCTTGAGCGGGTAACATGTCGTCGTGGTGCTTTAGGAAGGTTCTGAAAACGGAGGGAGATGCCAGTTTGCATGACCTAAGCAGGCCGAGCTGCAGATGTTGGATTGTTTGGTCCTCGTTGGGCTCTATTCGGGACTCCTGATTAGGTGCAGCGAAGACACACCCGGAGTGTGTAAATCCGGTGTTTAGGCACGGCTCTGCTTAACGTCTTAAACATGTCGAAGATGCACTGGGGAGTGCATTGTATGCGATGGCAGATTTGGGGAGAACGGTATTTACTTTGGAACCGTGAGGAGCTTTTGTCAAAAATACTTATTGTTGCTGTGAGCCTGAAATACCTTTTGCAAGTGGAAAACAGAGATGTCTCCATGAAGTCTATGATGATAAACTCCGGGCAGCTGCCCCAATGGCCTGAGAGCACATCCTCAGGAAGCCTTGATGTCTTATCTCCTGGAGAGCATGAGAAATTTTTTTTAAAAAACAACAAACTATGTGGGTTTTATTGCCAATGAACCTCAGCACAGAGCCGGTCGGGGAGCGCTCGTTCTCCAGCGGCCCTGCCCGGTGCCGGGGCAACGCTGCGGGCGGCTGTCGGGGGAAGCCAGAGACCCCCTGGGGCCAGGCCCCCCGGGACCCGACTCCTCGGAGCCCCCCGGGCCGGCTGCCGGCTCTCAGTAGCCGCCCGCAGCTCTCCTCTCCTGGGCAGGGAACTCCTCGCTCAGCTTCTTCGGCCAGGAGCCCGGCGCTGAAAACGGGCTGGGCTCCTCACAAGGAGCACGGCGCTTTCCAAACCTAGCCCCTGAGCCAGGGAGTGGGCCAGGGCCAGATCCAGGGCCAGGAGATGCACCCCTTCCTCTGTCCCCAAAAGCCCGGCGTCCTCTTGGCAAATCCCGGAGGGTGCCATTGGCATGGTGGGGAGGTGGGTCTGTTGTTGGAGGGGTAGGGATGCGGTCCAGAATGTGCCTCTGAAAGGAAGAGGAAGTATTCTCCTAAAGAGGGAATAAATAGCTAAAAATATTAGCTATTAATAGCTTCTTACCTCCAAAAATAAAATCCCTTAGTGATACCAAAATAAGAAAGCAAAGGAAAGTCGGAGGTATTTGGCCTTCCTTTGAAAAGGGAAGCTAAAAATAACTATATATGTATAAAAATCTCTCGTTTCTAGGGAAAGTCTCTGCCCCCGCATCCAGCTTGCACAGTTATATAAGACTTGAACTACATCCCCCTTCTCCGCGGCCGCTCACAACGCGCTGGGAGCCGGAGCCAGATGGAGAAAGGTTCCGTCAGGAAAGTTTAACTCAGCGGGGAAGCTGCAGCCAGTGGAGGACACGATTCTCTCGCTGAACTCTCCAAAAGCCTTGGAAATCTTACAGTTGTGTCATATGCCGGTTTGGGGAATGCTAGCAGTCCGGAGGCAGCCGCCAGCCCTCTTTCACTTCTTTATTTTTTTTTTTTTTTCAATTTTTTTTTTTTTTCGCTTTGCACTGAGTTTAATTTGGGTAGCAGGATTCAGCATTTTTAAGTTGGAAAAAGCTTGGTGGAAGAAGATATTTTAGGAAAACCCTGTCATGTGAACTAGCGGGAGCCGATCAAACTGAGCTATTAAAAGAAAGACATTGTATTTTTAAACGGTCCAGACTAGGGAAGCCAACCTGTGTGCCATAACCGCTGAGCTGGGACTGCTCCCCGCTTATAGCTCAGCGTGGGAGGAGGCGAAGCTTTCCGTCGGGGTCGCCCATTCTCCGCTTGCTCTGGGATACCCTTGGCAGGGCCCGGTGCCCTCCCTCCCGCTCCCAGGGTGCGTGTCCCCCCCTCCTGCACCCATCTGCTCCCCCTGATCGCCCTCAGTCCCCCCCCGCTCGCCCCTTCCCACCGCTGCTTTGGTGCTCGCCTGAAGCCCCTTCCCCAGCTCCTCTCCTCTGCATTTCCCAGTGCAATTACAACGAGCGATGTTGGGGTGACCGGTTAGTGCCACAGGGAGGAGTTTGGGGGGGCAGGGGTGGAAGTCGGGCGAAATTACTGATTTGTCCCGACTAATAATCAATTAGCAATTGCTTTGCTCTGCAAGCAAAGCAGCAACCTCGGTTCCCCTTTAATATCTCGAAAGAGAAGTCAGGTGGTTCCGAATTTACTTCACCTGACACGAAGAACGGGTCCAATTAAACATGCTAATTAGCGCAGGGTGACACCTCTGTACAGGAGCCGGGTGCTGCGGGGGGTTCCCGGTCCTGCTGCCGGAGCAGCGCCGGGGTTTCTGCAGGATCTCGCTCGGAAACCTCGTGGCTTCGAAGTGGCGCGTCGAGAGGGCTGGGGAAGGGCAAAGCGTCCAGGTCGAGCCTAAGTGTCAGGCGCAGCTTGCCGCTGCTCCTCTGCCGGCCTGAGGCCGTGCGCGGCTGGGGCTCGGGCAGGACCATCGCTGCGGACCAGCGGTCCCCAGGGCGATGCTTTGGCAACCGGCACGGCTGCGGGGAGAGCGAAGTGGCTCCGGCGCTCAGCCTCTGCGGGGACCAAGAGAAACAGGGCTTCCCTCAGAGCCGGCGCGGCTGTGAGCGGGGTACTCACCGCGGGGGCTCCGGCGGAGCCCGGTGCGGCGCCGAGGGGCGCGGGGTTACCGGGACGGGGCTCCCCCGCACTTCGGGGGTCGGTGGAAGCCGGTTGCATAACGGGCCCGCGGAGCTGGGGAAGGTATTTCCGCCTCGGCGTGTCCAAAAATGACAAAAGGCTAGGAAAGTGAGGTGCGCTGAGTTTCCCTGGCCTGCCTGCAGTTGCTAGCCTGCAGGACAACAAACTCGAGAAGCAGAAAGTTTGATTGTGATACCTCCTTCGAGTCGATTTTGGGAGTCAGGGAGTGAAAAATGGAAATGTCGTGCGGGTGCCAGCCAGCCCTCCGTGCAGCTCCGGGCCAAGTCCCGCTGCAGTGACTCACTCCCCGCTGCTGCCCAGGGCTCCGGCTGACCCCGGCTCTCAGCGTGCATCGCAGCGGGGCTAGACACAGGCACCGAGGCTCTGCAGAGCTCACACCGTCCCCGATAAACGTTTTATATATGTGAACTCTTCATCTCTTCTGGGAGGAAAAAAAAATAAATCCATTAAGTCCGGTTGCATGGAGGTAACTGAGCACCAACTGAGGACACCAGCACGGTGTCAAGAGGCAGATGCTCATTAACACGCTAGTGAAAACTATACGTTGTACGACAGCACACAGGTCATGACATCTGTGACTTTATTTTCCTGTTTTCTTTTGCTTTATTTTCCTGTTTATACATAGTACGTGTAAACACACACGGGTTGTCTTGGTTTCGGAGGCTTCCTTGGCTGTTTCATTCTTGCAAAGCTCCACGTGTATCAGTGGAAATCCATGGGGTTGCTCCTCTCCTAAATGGATCTAAAAATAGAAACAGAGAGAGGTCTGTGAAATGCCACTAAACAAATTAAGTAGGTTTTTTGTTTATTTGTTTTCGTCTTCTGTATGAATAATTGAGCCAGTGGTAATTAGAAGCCAAAACATGTGCCAGAAACAAGATAGGTATTAATAGGGTGCTGGCGAATTTAAAAGACATAAATATAAGCTGGGGACTTCGGTTTTCTGAATGATTTATTCAAAGGTAAAAGCTACAGCAGTCAGAGCTTGTCTCTGCTGGGAAGAAGGAAAACTTCTGTACAGAAGCCCCGTTGCTTTGAACGGCTTTGCAGTTCCTGCAAGTTTTGTTTAAAAAGCACACACTGGGATTTTTAACATCATCCATATTTCTTTCTTTCTAGCTCTCTAACTTTCTGCTCAACAATTAAGTGCTTGTGCTGCAGACTGAGAAAGCCGCAGAGCTGACTTGGCCCGGAGCTCGGAGACGTCATGGATTCCTGAGTGTGAAGTTTGCAGGAAAGCCCTCAGTTTGGGAGATGGAGGCGATCCAGGGGTTTCCATGGCACTGGGATAAACAGGAGGAAACAGTGAGGGAATCCCGTTATTTTACAGCATTCAAAGACTATAAACACTCGGAGCAGGGAAGGAAGTGGCCTTTCCCTCTCTAGTAACCCTCATCTCAGAGCAGGGAACTGACTCCACTTCAGGAACAAGCTCAGCCCAGTTCGGATCCCTCTTTGCACCTCCAAACACTTACGGAGGAGGCGAGCAAGAGGGGTTCCCTCTGTCCGGGCGGCACTGGTTGAATATGGTTTAAAGAAGATTTTTTTCTTCTTTTTTTTTTTTTCTTTTTTTTTTTCCCCTGCTATTGATTTTTTTTTTTTTTTAATTCCTGATGCAGAGAGAAACTGCCTGCAGGCTGGTACATTACCACCACATCATGAGGTCTATGGATCAAGGTAGGGTCCTACTCGAGCGCTGTGTCTGTGTGCCGTGTGTGTGCCCTCCTGCGCGCTTCCCTTAGCGGGGGTCTCTGTAGGTCACCCCTCGGGCCAGGTGGTTTATCCTGTCGGCTTTAGCTCGCTCGCAGGCAGCTCGGCTGGGTTGGCAGGCAGGGTTTCATGGCGAGAAGGTCCCTCGGGGAACGGGCTGGACTGGCTTTAGGTTTGGTTTGAAGCGCTCGGCGAAGGCGATACAAATCTGTCTGGAGAAACCTCCTTTAAACTTCAGCCAGAGGGACTCTCCTCTTCCAAACCGTCACCCCAGGAGTCTCGCTGACTAACCTCCCGACCGCTTAACCCTTCCCCCGCCTGCCCAGGTCGGGGGCTCGGGGCGTCGTAGGCGGCTTCCCCGGGCCCGCCGGAGTCCGCGGCATCTCCGGGCTGGGGCCGGCGGCGCCGGGGCCGCGCTGCCCTCGGGGATGCCGGCGGCTCCCGTCGGGGTCGGCACCCCCGCGGGGCGGGCCGGTGGGGGGCGAGCCGTGCCGGGGGGCTGAGGGGGGCTCGGGGCGGCCGCCGCACTCCCCTCCTGCCGCCGTGTGCCGGTGCCGGTGGAGGCAAGAGTTAAGCGCGGCGAGAGGAGGAGTCTGCCCCGCTGTCAGCGCTCAGTGCGCGGGTCCGCTCCGACCCGAACCATCACCCCCCGCTCCGCAGCGGAGAGCTCCCCGCTACCGCCCCGGCCCCACCGAGGGGCGGGGGGGGGCGCAGCCGTCTAGGAGTGGCCGCGGCATCCTCGGTCCTCCCCCGCCGCGGCGAGCGAGGCTGCGGGCCCCGGGGGAGGGCGCGGCGCCGGGAGCGGCCCGGCGTGGGGGCGCGGCGGGGGCTGCAGGCACGGCAGCGGCTGGGCAGTGCCGGCACGGAGCGGGGGGACGGGGCATCTCTCCGGGCGATGTTAGCGGGCAGGGAGGGGGTCTCCGGGCACAGCCGTGCCTGGGGCTCCCGGGGTCGGTGTGGCCATCAGCGGCGGATCCAGGCGGAGGATGCTCCATCCGCAGCCAGGCTCTTGTAAAGCACTCGCGGACCAGCGAGTGGACCGGCTGCTCCCCCCGGGCCCTGCAGCCCCCTGCCCAGGCGGCCTGCCCGCTCCCCCGGGGTGCTCGGCGCTGCACCCCGCGGGCCGGGCGGGAAGCGCAGGTGAGTTGCAATTTTTACGGGGCTACCGGTCCGGGGAGCAGCGTGGAGAAGGAGGCAGGAGGTGGAGAAAGGAAGCGCTTTTTCGTCGACTCGCTCCGGTTCAGATTCCCCCCGCCCTCCGGCCGGGCAGCGCCGAGCCCGCCCGCCGCGCTCCCCGCCCGCGCTGGCACCGCCGCTCGGCCGCTGAGTCAGAGCCGCTCCGGGCGCTCCCGGGGCCGGCGGAGGGGGCGTGCGGGCCAGGGGGTGGGGAGGGATCAGGAAGGTATCGCAGGGATTCGTTTGAAGGGCCCTTAGTAGCAGCTATTTGTTTTCCCCCGCCGTAGCAAGCTCCCCAGGCACCTGCCAAAACACACTCGTTAACACGTACACCCAGAGGGGATCATCCGACAGCTCCTATTCTCGGACAAGCCAGTGGAAAGACTCTTGAGTGGCTTTATACCGCCTTAGGATCAGGCCATTGCCCGGCCTCTATCCTCGGCTTTCTCCAGACAAAACTCTCTCCTTCCCGAGTGCTTCAGCTGCTCTTAGTCACTCTCACAACACGGCAGAGAAGTTATTTTTATGCACAGAGCGCGGGGCAGGGAAAGACAGAAGACTTCTTGCTCACCTCAGGGCTAGTAAGGTCCCACTCTCACCTGTTATAGGATAGCAGTGGATCAAAAACCCAAGGCAGCACTCCAATGGTTACCACGACTGCCATTGCTATGCAGCTCTGCTTTCCCCAGAGTAGATGTTTCCCAGACTCCTGCAGTCACAGACTAGAATGAAAGGCACTGATTTTCTTTTTTTCCAGATCAGATACTTGAGACTACAGTAGCTAGATGAGCAGTGCAGTCAGTTGCACCACCGAGCCCAGAGATGCTCCAGAAAGAATATGCTCCTGGGCCCCAGGACATATTTCTCCCTTATGCAAAATGCTTGCTCCCACCAGTGGCATAGGGGCAGTGGGAGCAGACCCTGGCACCGACTTGCCTTTGTGTCACAAGTCTGCTCCCAACCTTTCTACAAAGAGTGACCTGCATGAAACTAGTGAAGGTTAATAGCACATGGGATCAGCCTCTGGCTTTGGAAGGATTTCTGCACCCACAACAAAGTGCAAGAGTCTCATTAATGTACGGTGTGTAAATGATGATGTGTTAATAATTTTAGGCCCTAGCCCACTTTTCTGATTAGAGCAGGGTCAGAATAGGGAATGAAGACTGCACAGCATAACACCCAGCTAGCAAAAAGATAAGTCAGTAGCTTTGCTCCCTGTGCTGTGCTTCTGCAAGTGTCGGCAAGATACTAGCCATGGCAGAGATATTCATCAGGTGGCCACGAGTCCCCGTGTTATCCTGCTGTCCCACATCTGTTAATGCTCCATAGCCTTTCTCTGTCTGCAAGCCTGAAGGACACAGTTACACCAGCTAACAGCCGGCAAATGATTTCAGTGTCTTTTGTACAGGGCAGGAATCACATTCACAGATGGGACACTGACATAATCGGAGGGCTCTTTTATAACGTTCCAATAGATATTCTAACTGAAATATTTCATCATTCATTTTTTGAAAATAGCCAAGGATAATAATATCCTAGAACTTCTTTTCCACTACTGGCTTAATCTATTTTTTTAAGCTATGATATGTGCATTCCTTTGGTTTGCACAGCAGACTTCAGAACTTAATGGGAACATGGCGACAGGAGCAACTTTTCCATTGTCCTTTCTTGCCAAACCACTTTAAGCCTGAAATTGGGGGTAATATCCCTGACTCAACCTGACCCCAAAATTGAATAGTAGTGCGTGTGCCTCTCAAAGGAGGCACCAAGATATTTGTCCCTGCTCTTTCTCTCTCCTTCTCCTTTTTTCCTCTAATAGTACTCCCCACGCTCCAGACCAAGCAACTAGTCACTCACAGTCTGAGCTCATTTTAAAGAGCTTGGATTAAGTCCATGTGCAAGTTTTAGTTGCCTGTTAAATTTCTAATGCCTGCCACATACACCACTAAAGCACTTAGATTTTTTTTTTTAAGACAGCATTGACTCATATTTTCTTTGGGTTTTAGCTGCTAAATAGATGTGCAGCATTTTTAGTCCGCTTTTCTCTACCTCTTTTTCTTTTAAAAAAGTTTAATATGAATGTATTACAGTATTACAGATCCAGTGTAAATTACATGTCGTAATATTTTGCACACATAATTTGCCACATAATAATTAGCAATAATTAGCACAATCATTGCATTTTGGAGAAGATCATCTAAACCTTTCTTCATCTCAGCACATCCCTTCCATTAGCGAAGTTATTGGTACAGGGAATATAATTGGATAGTAAAAGTAGAAACTGAAAATAGTAAATGGTAAATTTAAACACTGAGAAATATGTTAAGTACTTTTTAAATCATAGTTTGTATTACAGTAGAAACTACTATTTCTTAGCTTTGTTTTTGGATTCCACATCCCCTAGTACCTAGGTAGTCCAGTATTCACATACTTTTAAAGTTTATTAAAGCAAAGCCCTGCCAAAGGCAAGCACTGATCCAACTATGTGGAAAAGGACTCCTTCCATTCTCCAGTTCCCTGAAATGGCAGCACAGTGTATTTCCAGTTCTCCTCTGTGTAGAGCCTGCTGCAAGTATACGTGGCTGCAATTTTTGTTAGTGCTGCCAAGGACAGACTTTGCTTAAATTCTTGAAACACCTTTTTGGCTTATGAAAACAGATTTACAGAGAAAAAAAAAAAAAAAGGAGTTAATGCTGACTCCCAGATCTCGAATGTGGGTGCTGTGAGCCCCAGTGGAGTTCTGACCAGCGGCCAGGGGTTGTGCCATGTTGGGCTTTTGATAGCGGTAACAGGAGAAATAAACGGAGGAACCTTGTAGGAAGCAATTGTTTCTGATGTGCAAGAGATTGAGATTTAGATAAACTGACTAGTATTTCTGGTCTTTGGATGCTGTATTCCAGCCTTTCACTCCATCCTTAATGGAAAACAAGCACTGGGAAGTGTTTATCACATTGTTTAGGTTTTCCCTATGATTTGGAGTGGCTGGATGCTTTTTCTATGTATGTATTGAGCTGAAGAGTCTACAGTCTATTTAAATCTAGTAGTTTCCCTGCCTTTTCTCCAGTGCTAATTATTAATGACAGACTGTGGGCAGTATTTGTCAGTTATGTAGTTGTAACAGCTAAAACTTAAACGAATTATAATGTTTTATTCTCGTTGTTGGCTTGAGAGCATGTTTTGGGGCTGAACTAAACGACGCTCAGCCCTTGGAGGGCTCTGAAAATGACAGCTGTCACTTGAGCTGAATTCTGCAGCTCCTTGCACCTAGTAATGGTTCCATCCATCTCTAATATTTAGGCCAGATCTGTATTTTGTGGATTTGCACAATTTCTGCTTGAAATAACACACTGGTAGGTACAAACACAGCCCACAGTATAGCACTATAACTCACATCTCCGTGCATTCAAAGCCTGCAGAATCTGTTATTCCTATGTGTTATGCCATGGTGGTCATGTGGGACCAATGTCCTTATGTGCCCTGCGAGCTGCAGAACGGAGCACAGGGAATCCAGTTAATTCTGTGCCTGATGGCTATTGCTCCTTGATGTCTACCAAGTTGTCCACTGGGGAAAAAAGTTGAATCCTATAAGCTGAGCTAATTCCTACGTTTCTCTAACACTTTTCTCATTGCTGTCTTGTCGTCCTAATTCCTCACCAGTGTCAGAATTTATGATTACATGTATTAGCAGTGAAACTATTTCGGATGACATGGTCGTCTTGGAAAGGAAAAGGTACATTTTCCATTTGTGGAGTATTACTAATTCTAGGAGTAGCTGAGGATAAGTTTGAAACTTCACATGCTTAATGGATTGCAGGCAAGCTAGGAAATAAAGGATAAAGGATCGGATAAAGATTTAGCAGAAGTTGGGGTCGTTTCCCTGTGCTCTCCTGCCAATCACCCGTAACTTACTTTAAAAGGCCAACATTATTGTTCATGTCTTTTCTTTTTGTGGCTAATACAAATGATGCTATCCAATCATGCTCCATGCATTGTTAGCTGCAAGGATGACAGTTCTCTTTAGTACTAAGCCAAGATCAGCAAGTATATTTGGTTTTCCTAATGAATTTTAAATAGGAGAGCCAACGATAAAAGGCTAGCGCTCCAGCAAACGGTAAGCATCATTTTAGAACAGATATATAAATAGGCTGATTTAATAGATGTTTTCTTCACATTTAAACAATTCCGAATGAATCAAGCCCTCAGACAGAGCAGCACGTTCCCCAAGGGGCTGGTAGCCTCTGTTCCCCACGCACGTTCCTGAGGGTAAGAGCTCAACCCCATTGCAGCTTTCTGGGGTGGCCTCATTTCTGAATGTCGGTAGCCAAGACCGCTAATCACCAGCTGCACAGGCTTCCCCATCTGTGCCCGGCGGCAGCAGAGCCCTGCCTCTGGCCGAACAGACACTGTGAAACTACAGAGAGCAAGCGCCTTGTGTAGTATTAAGAATCGCTGCAGCAGATGAGGTAGACTTAACTGTGGTCTCCAGCTCAACCACAGAGGGAGAACTGGATCCTTTTCAAAATGGGCTTCAGCAGGCCCTTTGCCGAGCATGGAGCCACATTGGGTCAGGAAGCAGCATTGCATTGCACAAGAGGA